>JALDNG010000481.1:0-139803 GCA_024349245.1 Neodontobutis hainanensis | reverse complement strand
TCTATTCCATTGAAAGATTCGAATACAGATTAAATTATACCGCCTAAATATCTGATATAAGGCATACAGAGAATATATTTGATTTTGATATGAATATACCAAGATGGAAATATAGAAAGTTCCATTATCCTAATGAGAGCGTCGAAACATGGTATCTTTTAAATAATTTTATCAATTACTAAGAACATCCATTTTGTATCGAGCACTTTCCAATTGAAACCGAGTTTGACATCTTAAAATATATTTATCATCCAAATAGTTACCATTAATAAGGTTGTTTGTTGTGATCTTTGAAGAGGAAATTTTTAAAAAACCTTGAAATATAAAATTTTGAAACTGTGTTATTTTCATCAAACTAAATATTTACTTGATTAAATTTTCCAAAAACTCGATATTTAAAGGTTAATTTAAATGTTTAAGTTAGAAAGTGATTTCTTATTATGAAAAATTTTCATAATAAACCATCGATTTGTAAATATAAGCGTTACAAAAAGTTGTCTATAAGAAGCGATCAAATCGTATCATTAAGGTGAAGCATTAGTTGAGTGAAAAATTGTCGACTTAAAATATAAAATTCATTCATTCAGTAAAAGATAAATTATACAAACTTAATTTGTTGAAGACTTCGTTAAATCTAGTGAGCCAAAACATTAAGGATATTTGAAAATTCGATTGCGCCCCTTCAAAAACTAAAAATTGTTGTTTAAAGATAATTGACCTCACACAGGAATTCTCCATTTTAAATAATCTTTTTGATAGAAAATATATATTTTAATGGTATCAAATATTCTATCATTTTAAATGGTTAGATCTTGTCAGATTGAGCAATTTTAATGAATCTTTTCAAATTAGAAATTTTTCTTGTTTCTCCAGATGATGAAATGTTTCAGCTTGGATGTTTTATATTTCAAACAATGTCTCTTACATTTTATATACTAGTTTTTATTTTTATTGAAAAAATTTTAAATGCGTTGAAGGTTGCTTTTATGGCCATTCTGATTCGATATCGAATAGTTAGTCAGTGCGACTTGCTTTAAGGATTATAATATATGAAACCATGAGAAGAAGATTAAGGTTCAAAGATAATATCGTTTAAACATACAGGATATATGTATGAATGGTGCTCAGTTGTCCTTCAGTTAGCCATTGCAATTTGTCAAATCTCGTGAACCATGTTTTTAATCTATATTTGTTGATATTTATAGGAATTCTGACTTTTGAATTGACTTTAATCTCTATCAATGTGGCTGTTTGTTAAAAGATGAAAGTAATTTGATAACGAGAGTATATGAGCTTAATTATGCTTCATACATAAAAATTTATCAAAATTGATCTTAAAATGTCGGTTTATATATACTTTTATGTCATTTTATATTAAATATCAAAAGGTTTTATAAACTATTTAACACGACAAAGAATGAAAAAATTGAGTTATCATCATATAGTATATCCTAGTAAAAATTTTTTATTTTACTTCTCATAAAAATTTCTTTTCTTTTTGATCTTTTTTTATAAAATTCAGACATTGGTCCAAAAATATCTTTAATATATTTATTTTGGGAAAATTAATCCCTATTTAATAATTAGAAAATATTATATTCCATAAAAATTTTTAAATAATAGTATCAAAATAGGATAAATTTTATCTGTGTGACTAATAGACAAATAAATCTGTTTAATAAAAAAGTTTTATGAAAAATAATATGTATTGTTTTCTCTATTGTCTCAAAATATCCTTTTTAGTATAAAACATCTTGAGTAAATAAAAAAATGCATGACATCAATTTTCATTAAAATTTGGCGAATCACTAATTTATAATATCTTCTAAACTTAAATAATATCTATATGAAATAACTAAATTACAGTTAAAAAAATTCTTTTATAACTTTCATGCCAAGCTGTTCTTTAAAGATCTCTTAAACTATTTTTGTTTTTTATCATAAATATAATATCGTTTGATATGATCTAACCTATAACACTCAAAAATATAGATTATTTCGAAAGGATCAAACTGCAGATATAATTGATAAAATTATATTGTTTTAATCTTTATATTAAAACTCTTTGTGATCTTTAAATTTAATCAATTCCTAAATTCATGAGAGCATACAGCTGACAAGGTCTTTATATGAACAGATTAATTATATCTGAATACAATGAAATAGTTTTTAATTCTACAAAATTTATATATTCTATTTAGAAATTTTATATCCAATTATCTGTATTACATTAATTTTATCTAACTCAAAAACTATTAAATTGATTTTTTTAATCTAATCGTAACTAATTAAAAGCTTTGGTAGATTTTATGAATTTAAATTAAACCAAATATAATTTTTTTAATTTGAACAATTCATGAATAATTCATTCATATTTCTTCAAAATACATATCCTAAAATTGTTAAAAACTTTTTTGTTTGCAAATAAAAGATCCACACCTTCAAGACTTTCATCTTTTCAGATATTTAAGAAATCAAAAAATTTAATTGTTCATAAATTCAAGCTTTTCCGATATTTCTCATTTAAAACCGTTTATATCTGTGCTCATGAGTTAACATTTCTGAAAATTTTTTTTATTGAGATCAAGATATTTAAGTAATAGGTATCATATTTTTGATTGTATGAATATATTATCAACATGGTTTAAAGCTTTATTTATTTATAAGTCATGAAAACTTTGGTATATTATCCTTTATTTAACAATTTATATCCTATTTTAGAAATAAAATATACCTTTTACAACTAAATAATACTCAAACGTTGCATGATTTCTTTGAATTGATAAAATATCTTTAAAAATTTTATTTTAAACACCCAAATTTATCGTCGATTACACGTGTTAATATTTAAACCTCAATCTTATCCTCCATTAAAAATATAGGGTTCTTTTTATATATTTATATGTGAAATTGAATGTCAGGTATTTCAATTTTCTGAGATTCATAAAAATATTTATCAAGTATTTTGCATAAAATCAGTCCATGTATGTTCTTCTCAGGCATATTTATAAGACTGATCAAAATTTAAAATATAACCAACTTGCTTCAAGTTTGAACATTTTTTCTTTTATTCTATGAATGTTTTGAGATTTTATTTATCAAGTGGAATTAATTTATGCATTTTAATCTCAATAGAATTACTATGATGATAAGACATACTCATTCGACATCATAAGCTTTTCTCTCTATTGTTTCAAGAATATTTCAGCATTAATAATTATTATGATATCACTTGATACCATATTTTAATTTTCATAATATTCAAAATAATGTTCATTTAATAATGCAGAATTCTTTTTATCTTGATTAAAATGATTTTAAATTCAAATTATCGGATGGCTTTAATAAGAGTGACTCGTGAAATCCACATATAAATCATACAATAATAATTACTATTATTTTAAACTCATTTGAATAAATTTTTTAAAATTCTGTTTGATGAAACGTCACACTAATTTTGTTATTGATGAGTTATATAAGTATAAATTTACTTAGATTAAACCAATTATACTGTTCTCATTGTATCACAAAATTAAATAAATTTAGCTTATTTTCATAGAACCAAAATTAAAAATAAATAAATTGCATTTTATATTATGAATAGTAGTACAGATAATAAACTTATCAATTATTTAATTCTTTATATATATTCATATAATCCTATATAAACTGAGATTTAATGACAGAAAAAATCAACACAGATATAACAAGTGTTCAATTCTTCAAATCTAGTTTAAGAATAAAATAAATTTCAAAATTAATTACGTTTTATTATAAAATACAAGAAAATGTAAATTAAAAAATATGAAATATTTAAAACAATAATCTGAGACATATGGAATATTCTTTATAATTCTTCAAACCGAATTTTTTTATTTGAGTTGTATTATTAATTTGTAATGTGATTTTATTTATTTTTTTAATTTCAAAAATTTTCCAATGTTTATTCTTAAGAGTATTTAAAAATCTCTTCATTCATTGAGTGATAATAAAATTAAAATCTTGATAAATTAAGACGTTAAAATCATTTATTTAATGTCTGTTTGAACTCAATTTAGTATTGTTTTCTATCATCGAACAATATTTATTTTAAATTATTTATTACAAAATTATTAAAATTTAATCAATTCCATTTATGATTTTTTATTTGAATCAATATTCTAAATTTTTTAAACAAGTTATTCAAAGAATAATCTTATCGTCATGATCTCTAAGTATTTATCTATGTTTATTATTCCATGTTTCATTGCTCTGTGATCGCAACTGAGGACATTTTAGGCATTTAATGCCTGGGTTAATCAACAAAAATATCGTTAAAATTTGAAATTCGTGTTTATATTCCAAGATCAAAAACTAATTGTTAAAATTATTTCATTGTATGCTAAAAGAAAAACTCATATTTATTTATATTTAAAACATGCTTTTTTTTATCTCGATTATAATCAATACATCTTAATCATAAATTAGCCAAAATTTTGAAGATAATATCCAATATTGTTCAATAATAAAAAAATTTTTTATGAAATTCATTATTAGGTTCATATTAATTTCTTTCTCAATGTTTAAAAACTAATCTTTTGTTCAATGATATTTAACTTAAGTGAGATATATTATAAAAAATCAAGGATACCAAACAGCATGAATAATTTATTATTTCCACGCCAGATAGCATAAAAACCGTTATAAATTATTCTTTAAAATGTTTTTTCCTATATTAAAACATAAATCCAGTTTTAAGGAATTTAAAAATCATACTCCATTCAAACGAAATAATAATCAACATATTCATCAATAAAATATTTATTTTTTGTAATCATTATAATAAAAACATCTTAAAATAAGCCTATTCTTCTGACCGAACAAAAAATTGTATGATCTGTTCTTTGCACATATAATCTATAGAAAATGGAAATGTCTGGAAATTTTTCTCTAAATTTCTGTAATTATTTGTTACGGATGATACAAAAAGTTCTAGAGGTTTATTTCTTACAGATTAATTTCAAAAATTATGCTAATCGTAATCATGATTTGATATCAAAATGTTTTAAATTAAAAGAATCGATTTGAAAAATTGCTATTTTTTACTTTTATATAACTAAAATGTTTATCAATAACGTTTATTTTTTTGGATCATAATGTTTATATGATTTATTAACCATTCTAAAAAGACTTGAAATATTGACGTTTCATTTAGAGTCGGATTAATCGATCCATAAAAATAAATAATTTTGATTTATTTAAATATTAATAAATGTTAATTTTAATTTATTATTTTTTTGCATTCATAATATATTATGTTTAGAGATTGTCACTTTTAATTATTTGTTTGCGGTTTAAAGAAATGCAGAAAAGTGATTGGTAAATAATTTAATTGACGGATTTTAAGAATTATTGATTTTATAATTTATATCATAAATACAATAAATTGAAATTTTAATTTTAATAATCAATGATACATAATGTGAGAACAAAAGTATAAATCTTTTCCGTGACATATTAATAAACTGTAATATCATTTGTTCTATAATCATATTTCTAGTTTTGTTTTATATTCTATCTTATTAGGATAATTGTAATTAATTTATAAAATAAAATTGAAAGATTTTTATAGATTCAATCAATAAATGTTATTTAATTTACCGTTTGAATCAAAATTTCCATCAAATGTAAGGTTAATCAAGATCTATATTTTAACAAAACATAACTATTATGAAAAAATAAATAAAATATGATTTGTTGATAAAACAAAGAATATGATATTACGTATCAAATTTTAAATTTTATTGGAGTCATAAAATTCAGTCTACAACTATAATTATTAAATATAAATAATATATCGATATTTGAATGGTCTTAATATTTATTTGTAAGCTTACTCGTCTTCAAAAATATTAAAATCTATAATTTCATGGATTCTTAAATTTGGTATTTATTTATAAAATTAATAATTATTTTCAAGTCCTCACAGTTAATCACAGCTGAATAAAAACATTCTCAATCTAATTTTCTGAAAAGTAATGATAAATTTAAACATTTTAATATATACATCTAAATCTGTGAGTAATTATAAAAACTACTTATTCTTTTTAAATGTCCTTCCTTAGAAGATATTTTGAATTGAAAGTTTTTATGACATCGCAAAATTAAATTTAAAGTTAGAATAATTTTAGATGAGGCAGTTTGATTTATTAATTATTATTTAACGTTTCAAAAATAGAACCGTCATTAATAAATTTGATGAAAATAAAATTATAATTACAATAAGGTTTGTTGAAATGATATTAAAAAAATATCAACTATTTTATCAAATGAAATTTATAGCAATATTTGTCATAAACTAAAGGAGATCAAATTGAACCAAAAGAGTTTATATTTTCGAATATTTGTAAATTTTGATTCACATCTTTTCAAAAAAAATCATCTTTATTAGAATTAATTCGGCTTGATATTAAATTTTTTGATCAAATATTTTTGTTGTGATATCTTATATTTAAAAATATACATGTTCTTTTAGAGAATATTCAAAAAATAATTAAACGAATAATTTTTAAATTAGAGTATAATCTCGTGTTAAGAATATTATTTTTCAAATAAGGAAATAATTTAGTTAAATTTTCATATATCATAAATATGATCACTCAAAAATTGGAAAAAAATATTTTAATAAGTTTAAATTCTCTTAAAAATTTTTAATTGAACATAAATATAAAATTAACTTTGACGATTAGATGCAGCAAATAATTTTTTATATTAATTCTCAAACGTTTAAAAACAAATTGAATCATAAAACATAGATCTTATACTTCATTAAGTAATTTAATGTAAATATTTTATTATATTAAAATCAATAATATATAAAATACTTACCGAAAAAGAAATACTTTTAAATATGGCAAAAAATAAATATATGAAAATTATATAAGCATGGATGTTAGAATTGGCGATAAAAGCGTACATTTATTTCATTTTTAAATTAATGTGGATTTTTATCTGTTAGGAATTAGGTTAAAACCTGAGTAAATTTAGGATACAGATCAAAATAATATGTGATAAATTTTTACATTTGTTCATGTCTCAAGAACAAACACATTACTACTTTAAAATGTATTAAATTTTACTTAATATTGTTGCATAACTTGAATTTTATTTTTATCCTTTATTAAGAGATTGAAAATACATTTTGTAATGCATTTTTAATTTTTTCAGCCTTTTGAAATGTTAAACAAAATTTTCTTCATCGCAATTATAACACGTTAATATATTGACCGAAAATATTATTTTTAAAATATAATTAAAATGTTTTTTTTGAGAATTTGACATATTCGAACAGGTCTTTCTGAAAGAAAAGTTCTTGAGTATATCCATTTAAACATACTTTATTTTTATTAAAAATATTTTTTTATTGCTTCTTGGATCTCTCTTAAATTATCGATCAGATGATGATTAAATTTACTGATAAGTATGTGAAGCTTCTGATGACAGTAACAGTTTTTAAAGTAGAAAATATCTATCAACTCTCTTATAACATATTCGATAGATATAGTTTCACATTCATCTGAGATCAACAATTGTCAATAAATGAAAATATTCCTTGTTCGAAATTTCTATAAAATACTAAGTGTAAAAATTTACTTTTATTTAACAGATTGAAACGAAGACATTATACGAAATTTAACAAGGTGATAATAAAATCATTTTCAGACTTTCTTCGATTCTCAATCCTGCAAGTTTTTATATTTTTGTTTATTTTAAATTAAGGAATATTTAAATCGTTGACATATTTTTAAACAGTTTGATTCTGTTGGAAATAAAAAGTATAACTGTGTTAACGTTCATTATGAATGTAGGATTAAAAATGATTGAATCGAATCAGACTCAATATTCTACTTATAGAACTCTGTTAATGTTGTATCAAATCAATATAAATCTTTCTTGACTTTATATCATATTTAGATGATTTATTATCAATAAGTGCAGCAACCAACTTTGGGTAATTTCACATATTTGTTGACTTTTTACTCGATTTCAATTGAGTAGTAATGATAGTGTGTTTAAGTTATCTTAAAAAATTATGTTGATCCAGAATAAATTTAACTTTTAGCTGAATTTATCTGAGTGTTAGAGTCTAAATTTTTAACACATTTATCCTCTTTATAATAAGAGATGATAATTTTTAATACTTTAACAAAAATCGTGCTCGTACGTTTTTTATTTCTATAATCCTTTTAAAGCTAATGAGAAATTAAAAATTAATTTATTAATTGTGTCTAAGAATTTAAAAATTCATCGTATTTAAAAATACAACACTAACCCGTATGTTAATAATGGATGAATATCTTTTTTAATTCACATAAATTATCTTATTTTTAATCTTTATTAAAGTATTTTAGATAAAAATAAACAACTGTTTAAAGATTAAATTTGAAAAATTCAACTTTAAGAAAGAAAAATTATTTTTGAGATGTGATTTACATGAATGACAGATATATAAATTTCATGTTTTGAAAATTTTAGCTTAATTCAAAGAAATTAATTATCCTATATATTGTGCTATTTTACTTTTAAAGCAAATCGACTCAAAAATCTCATTAACCTTCATGTATTTATTCACAGATTATTATATATTTTTGATGCAGATTTTTGTAAATATTTGAATTTTTAACCAAAAACATATCATTTATTTTACTTGAGTTTAAATTTTTATGTATATGAATGATTTTTTTTTTCAGAACATGATGCGATTTAAAATATTGAGAAAAAATTATTTTTAATTTTAGATACTAGTTGCATATGAGATATTTCTTAAATCTAAATTATCAAATTCTGAAAATTTTGTTCATTTATCAGTATGAAGACTTAATTAGATATATTTTATTAAATTTTTGATGATAATAATTGGATGTTCTGGTTTTTTGAAAAAATTTAATACTTTACTACATATATATGCTTCATCTAATTGAGCATATTTAGTCTCAATTTTCAATATTGAGTAAAGATAAGTAATCTTTTCTAAAAATCACAAGATATCTTTAATTTTTTAATCACGCTCCTAGGCTAATATTTTAATATAGAAATATTTTTAAAGCTTTCCTTAACTTCTTCGCAGATGTTTAAGCATAGGCATTCATAATAGTTGTGGTCTAGTTATAAGGCTATGCTGTTTAAAATTTCTTTAAAAAAATTTTTGGTTTAGTTTGTTTTCAGGTATCTGTCAGAACATTTGAAAGATAAAAAGATGTGCTAAAGAGTAAAAATCGGCATACATAATTGATTTGAATAATTAATCGCCAATAAATTTACATAGATATCAACCTTAAAACAAATCCATACAATCACTTGAATTAGTTAAATAAACAATCTGATGATTTATTTAAGTAACTTACAACTTTACTTTATCGTTTTCTTGTTTGATGAATTCGTTTTCATATCTTTACAATGTTTTCTAATGCAAAAACCTTGATTGTATTTTTATTTCCTTTTATTCAATTATGATCGTTCTTTTCAAATGACAATCGAATTAAGTTTCTCGTTTAACAAATTTTAACAATGATTGATGCTTATCTGTTCATATTTATTCGCTATTCAAAGTTTTGACATAAATTTTTAGTTTTCTTTCAATTATCAAAATTACCTTTTTAAATCTATGCCAACTAAATTTTCAGAATATAACACACTTTTACATATTTCAAGTTTTTTAAACTCTTATATTTTGTCTCAATCATTCTAAAAATATACCATTTGAATTAAAAATAAGAACATTTAGATACTTTGCTAAGCACATGTTAAACTGAAAAAATAATTTTTTATGATATTTTTTTAGATACACGAATAATTTAAAAATAACTAGTTTTTAAAAATATAAATATTTTTATTTTAAGTTATATTAAAATTTTATTCATGAATTGTTATATCTATGAATGTGATATTTTAACCTCACCCCAGATTATTTTATTTATTCATATGGTCTAAGAATGATAATTTTTAAAATAGAACTATCAGAAATTCTTTAATTTTGCGATTAAGTCAGTGTTTAAGATGAAAAAATTTCAATATTACCAAGCAATTATGTAATTTATTTATCATATTAACATTAATATTGTAGGAGATGTACATGATGAACTCTTAGATATTTTAATATATATTATTTGTTAAAATCTTTTTTCAGCATTTATTGCTCAATTTTTTAAATTTTGCATTGAACTATATACTTAGCTAAATAATAAAATCAAAACACATTGGGGACAGATGTCTGACACATATAATATTTTGAAAGGGATCATTTAAAAAAATTAGATAATTTCATCTCTGTTGCTGTTAAATCGATATAAGATTTTAATTTACATAAATGACTGTTTTAGATTTTCTTAACTGCTAAAATTTTCAAAAAATTAATCGATAAGTAGATTAAATTGTAATCGAATATATAAACTATGATTATCTTAAGTGCCCCGGAACAATATTGAAAAATAAAACTTAACTTCTTCCCATAAAAACTTTATTTTAACTAAAATTTATAATTTGAATAAATTAGATATCTTATCAGTAATTATTATCGGAATTAAAAATTTATATTTGGCATAAAAATGAAAGAATGATAAGAAATGATTTTTTCGATTTATGTATAATCATACTTCATTATTATTCTATGATAATATAAAATCAAAATTATAAAGTTTAATATCAGAATGAATGATAATAGTTTATTTAATCGAGAAATCTATCAATTATTGATCTGATTGATTGTACCAAATTGTGTGCAAAAAGTCATAAATTAAAATAAATATTCAATATTTAATATGTTTTTGGTTTTTTAAACAGAAAGCATGAATTTGACGTTGCAAAATTGGCACAGGTTATTGTGTAATATTTAATGTGTGCTACTCATGAAAGTTGCGATAATATAACAAGCTGGATACAGCATCAAAGATTCATAATTTAAACAGCTTAAAACAAATTAACCTCTTTGTATTCAAATTTAAATACTCTTTCATTCTTATTTAAGTGAACTATATATGTGGTTTTATCTTATTCTGCTCAACTAAGAATAAAATAAAATGTTTGAATTTATCATAGAACTGAAAATTTTTGTTTATTATTTTTTGTTGATATTTACGTATTTGCTTTTTCCTAAAGATTAACGAATATTATCACATACAGCACATCCATATACAATAAAAACCTTAAAAAAACCTCGTGTAGTAGTTTTCATTATATTTTAGTAATTAGTTATTTTTTGAATTTGCGCTGATATTAAAAATGCACTAATTTATCAAGTATTTGATAAATAAAATAATATTTTATTTTAAGGATTTCTTTAATTAAAAATCGTTTCAAATTGTCAACAAATGTTATATTATAGCAAATTATCGTGTTTACCAAAATTAGATAAATAGAAAGATTATCAATCAAATCACTTAAATTATGTCTATATTTCAAAAAAATAGAAAAAGAAATAATTAAAATAGATCTCTTTAATGAGTAATGAGTATATTTTAGGCGTATCTCGAATATTTTATGTTCATTTTAATTTTTTTTGATGTTTCACACAATTAGTTTCATCGGATGTCAATGAAAAATGATTCCTATTTTAAAAACTCATTTTGATAACTCAATTATAAATATAAAATTACATAGAAAAATTCGTTGAATTTGATCTAGATTAACACTTTGTAATTTACAAAATAATTTAAAAATATAAATTATTCTGAGTATCTTATAATTCAGTTTCTACTATATTTTTACACATAATATGGTTCCAAAGACGATTTTTGCTTTTAAGAAAACATTTTAAAATGTTTTCTCATTTCATACAAGAAATATGCAGCATTCATAATTTGACTCAGTAACAAATTAATCTTGTAAATAATTTCACAAAAGTTATAAATTGTATGTAAAATTTATATTACTGTTATCAATCTTCGTTTTCACAATTGTGTGAAGATTGAAAGAATCCTACAGATAATATAAGATTGCGATAAGTTATTTTTAACATTAATGATATTTATGTCAGCATTTAATGTGAAAATAAGTGATTTGAATTATTTTTGTAACAATTATGAATTTTCTCCATCTGCTCCCTTTTCAAACATTAATTTGACAACGTTTATTATAAATTTAAGAGACAAAGAAAGTAAATTATTTCAAATCTTTTTTAAGAAAGGTTTAATCAGGTATACCAGGCATCATCAACTATAATTTACTTGTTTGAAAACAATTTTACGTGGCTTTATAAACTAATATATTATTTTTCATCTTTTAAACTATGTAAAGAATGCTTTTTGACGATATCTAAATTTTAATTCTGATCGTCAAGGTCCGATTCTTTATTTAACTATATAAATAAACATTCAATAAAATAATTTTATGAATTTGTATGATGGAATACCGAATAATTTAGAATAAACACAACGAAATACTTTTAATCTAAAAATTTCGCAGTTTTATCCAATAATTTTTATTATTTGATTGAAAACATAATGATATATGAAAATTTGACCTAAAATGGTCTGAAACCCTCTCTATCATTATTATCATAAATGAATTATTATTTTAAAAGAATTCTTTACTTGCTGATGTAGATTACATGATAATTTACGAAATTAAAAATATCTTATTACTCTATGATAAATCATAATCGAGCATTATAAATTGGATAAACGTATGATATTCATGTTTTTGAAACAATAGATGGTTAAAAGTGATTTATTATAGAATTCTTTGTATTTATGGCAAATAAAAATTTCGAAAGAATGAATATAATATGTTCAAAAATATATAAAATCAAAAAATATTATGATTATTTGGAATGTCACAAAGTTACGTTTTTGATAAACTGTCTCAAATTGTTTTAATATCAGGTTTGTTCTCATTTTAGACGAAAATGATGATAAAGTAGTTTTAGTTTTATTGTAGAAAATAAAAAAATGCTCTCTATTCTCTAATTATAAATAAAAAAATTTATTGAATATCTAAAACCCATAAATAAACTCTTTATAAGATTTCAATGCAGCATATCGTGTTTTGATAATAAATATATTAATGATAACTAAGTGTACTAAAATTAATGGTTTAAATATTTTGGAAGATTTAGACAAGTAAAAAATAATGTGTAAATATTTTTATTACAATTCAAAATACATCACTTTTATTAAATATTAAACGAAATTAATGTTATAATTAAAGTGGATCAAAGTCGACATAATTTCAAATTCTGATTTCTAACAAAATCAAAAGTTTGAAAAATAATTATAATCTTAGTTTAATACTATTTATAAATTATCGCAATTTTTTAATTTTTGGTTTTAAAGATAATGTATAACTGATATATTTTTCTTTAAATAATGAATTAAAAACTCTTTCTTGATGATATAATTTGGTGAAAATGATAGAATTTTATAAATTTATAATATTTGAAGAATAAATCTATACTTTTCTATTTTAGCACATTTAATAAAATTATAAAATGAACAATTTTTATTGATTTACTCAAAATACACGGTAAATAAAAAAGGTGTTCAATTCTTTTTCATTTATGACCACAAATTTTACTTAATAATTTAACATTCATTTTGTTGAATTTGTTAAATAAATTTTTTAGAATTTCTCCATTGTTTCGAAATATTTCTTTTTAAAAAAAATGATATGAGAATTAATATATTACAAAAAATTATATAATCTAAAATTTTTAAAATGAACATTCTTTCAAATATATTTATTTTTAATTAAAATAATTTGATAATTTTTTATAATTCGATGACAGACTTATCCATAATCTGAATAACATTGAAAATCTTTTAAATGTATTGTTTAATTAACCAAAGTGAAGAATAAGTTGAATATATGATACTCATAATACCTAAATAGTATTTTATGAATCTTTTTTCAATATAGAATTTAAGATATTTAATATCCCAATATTTATCTATACAAACAGTTTAAACGTACATTCAAAATATATAAGCCATTAATCTAGTCGAATTATATTAAAAAAAAATACCTAGAAAAGAAAAAATACATTAATATCTACAGTGTAGTTGAAACTAAATTTTAATTTTCGGAGTTTTTTCGAGAATAAAAGATATATATTTATTCATGTTTGCATTGAATTAGTCTCCTGTGAATTTCTCTTTCTTGTATTTTCAATGTTTCGGTTCATCAGATTGACCAATAAAATACTTATTGAAAATTCAGAGTAATTTTCTCATTTTTAAATGTGTGTAAGAAACGACAATGACTTAAATATTGTGGGCAGGCTAAAATTATCGATCTTCATCATAAATCGATGTGTAATTATTAAACTTTTATCTCTGCATGTAAATATATTTTTGTGTAAAATATTTTGAACATGTTTATAATCGAGAAATTTACTCTGATACGTATAAAAAATCAAAATAAAATTACAGATAATGAAACTGATAAACTGGTCAGCTTGTACAACATGCTTATAACTTATATCATTGTATATTTTTTTATTTTTAAATTATCTTAAAATATCATACGATGATCAGAAGAATATATTTTTGAGATAATATAAAATACAACACTTATAAAAATAAGAACATGAAATATATTTCTTGTTATTTTAATAAAAATAATGCAATAAAACCATTTAAAATATTTTCAATCGTATTTAACTTTATGATACAGAACAAAATATTTAACCTTCGACGTAAAACATGAATGTAACTGAAATCTCATTAAAATATTTCTGAATAAATAACAAAATAATCATATTTGCTTAGTATGATTAAAAAATATTCGATTTTTTGAAGCTATTAATTATTTAATGTTTAAAAAGTAAATGTAGCTGTATAAAAATTTCAACACTATTTATAGCATTAGTTTTTGAAATCAAATAAATAAACACAAAATATTTTTACCCTGAAAATAATGAATTCATCAATGAAATATTTCAAAATAAGTAATTTTTATCGTAACGTATAAATTAAAGAATTTTTAATGGACATAGATGATATAATACTCAAAAGATTAGTCGTAATCTTGATTTACTTTGATATAATCTTTTTAAATGAAAAAACACCCCGCGTTTATTTTATTAGAATTTGGGTAAATTTTTATAAATACGTTGTTTTTTAATCTTTAATTTAAATAAATAAATTATTTTATTTTGCATGTTTTTTTTTATTTAATAAATATTACAATTATTTTAATTTGAATTAAACAGATTATACTGAAAATATTTGTTATTTAATGGTATTCTTAAGCTTAAATATCATGTTCAGAATCTGATAATTATATGAACATGGTATAAACCTCATTTTCAAAATTCAATAAAATCATACAGATACATGAATGAAACTATAATCCTTCTATGTTAAAATTTTACTATACGAACAGATACTGTTATATTTTAACACTAAATACTATCCTAGAAAAAGACGAAAAGAGCAAAATAATAAAATTGTGATATTTACACATAACTAGGAAGCATATTACTTTATTCTCTCAATGAATACGTTTGCTTTTAAATTGTATATATACATTTAAAGAATCAAAATTAATAATTTAAAAAATACATTAAATTTGCTGTCAAGTAATCTTGCATTCATTTATTGAATAATATGTAAATTCACTTAACTATTTGACAGCTTTTTTAGATTTATTTAACTATACATGAAAAAATGATTCAAATCATTGAATATTTTTCAAATATTTTCAATTGTTTTTTTAATTTAAGGTTTATACTTAAACAAATGGTCAAGAAGGAATACATTCTGCTGTTATATTGTTTTTCCTTTGATGAATTTAAATAATGTTAAAAACTCAAATTGGTATAAACTATATTTTTTGATCGAATATTACATTTTCAACTTTAAAAATCTTACAAAATTTGAGAATATATATTCACTTTAAGGTAACACTTTTTACAAATCTATGATGCTCATATGTTTGGCTGTCATTTAAAGCTTTTTAATAAAAATATTTTGAAGCAAACATATTCAGGAAAAATTTTAACAAGAAACCAATTATAGTTTTTTTTTTAATGTCACAAAAATGGCTGTGTGAATTTTAATGGTTTATATAATGTGGTTTTTTTATGAATGTGCAATTTTAATTTTATTTAATAATTATATAGCAGACGATTTGTGAAAAAAATTTTATTTATTTTGTTGTATTACAAGAAAAATGTTGAAAATTAACATTCAAAAATAGTTTTCAACATTTTTATCAGAGCTTTCTTGACAAAAATTTGTAAAATAAATGAAGTATTTTCGATATATTATCTGTATTTTAACACAGAGATTTTTTTGAATCTTTTATTCATCGTTGATAATATGATGATATTTGAAAGTAAACCATACAAAAATAAAAATGCAGAATATTTTGGTTTTAATTTTAAAATTTCATATGTATATTCAACGAATATCTTAACAAATGAAAACACATATGATGTCGATAATTTTAAAATTTCATTTTTCTATCGATTTCAATGCATTCAAATATGAAATTTCTTTTTCTTATTACAATTAAAATATTTTAAGAAATCAAGACAATTATAAGCAAAATCAAACCTTTACTGTGAAAGAGAACTTAAATTAAAATATACTTTATTTAATGAAAATAAATTAGAATGATATTTACAATAAAATATTTTCAATCTTTGAAAAAAAATTAATATTACAATTCATTTTCATAAATTATTAATCCTTGATTATAATCATTAAAAATATAAACATAATTGATGGATTTATTTTATATATATGTTAAATCTATATTTTAATGAATTGTTTGAATGGTATAAGTCATAAATTGATCATTATTTTTTTTTATCTGAAAATAAACCGATTCATAAGTCATTCACTTGTTTATTCAAAATGTCGAAAACCAATCAACCAAGAAAAACAAGTTGAAAATATCTGCTTTTATTTATGAATAATATAATTATTGTATTTTTTTTCAAAATGTTTTTTATTTATTTAATAACTATATATCAAGTTTATAATTTTGTTTTTATAAAATTACACAGGGATAATTTTTTACATCGAGTAAAGCTATTAACTATAGTTCAAGCAATTTAGATTAATTAAAATACTTGCAGGATATTAACAACTCGATATTAAGAAATATCTCTCTTATTTATTGATTTATTTTTTTCAAAACTTGCTTTCTTAAAAAATCTGCTTGGTTATTTTTTTTCTAAAAGTATAAATTGGTTTAACATAGCAAACTGTCATTTTATTTCCAACATGCTGATAGTATTTTTGTTGAGAATTAAATAATAAATTAAAAAAAAAATTTTTTTCGGTGTAAAATCTTCTAAAAAAATTAAATGGTGCTCATTTATGAGAATATATATTTCATCTATACATTTTTCATTAAAGAATTATAGTTTTTTGTAATAAATCGATGAATTTTTTGAATTTTAAATGTTATCATAATTTCGTGTATCTTTAAAACATATGATATAAAATCAATATATATAATAATAAATAAATAAAAACTAGATATATTGAGAATTTCGATCCTTAATTATCACAAAATATTTGTACATGTCAATTGTAAGAGTATTACAATACAAATATTAAAAATTCATTTATATCTGTAAATGACATTTAAAAATTCAGAATGTAATCAGTAATTCAAGAATTAAACATTCAACTAAATTTTGATATTTGAATTTTGCGACATTTATTTTCTAATGAATATTATTGTTGAAAAATCATTTTAAAATTATTATTTCACAAACAGGTATGTTATAAATTTTAATTTCAATATTTTTAAATAAAAAATATGGGAAAATCTTATGTAAAGTTATATTATTATTGAATATTTTAATTAATAATATTTTTCAATGATTCTTACTTTTTAGAAATTTGAAAATTTCAGAAAATTGTTTTATAAGGTAAAAAAAAGTTTCAAATTTTTATATTTAGAAATTAAAAATATCAGTTTAGACTAAATATCAAAATTTAAAAATTAATATTTGGGTATTATATTTATTTTTTTAAGAGATCTATTTATATGAGTTCTTATATCAAAAAATTGATTTATAATTTTATATAAGACATGAATTATATTTTTAAGAATAAATTTTTTGAAATTAAATCTTTTATTCATTCTATTTAAAAAAACAAAATGAATGAGAATGAGCTAATTATAAATATTTATGATAATTTCAATGATTGAAAGTAAATAAAACAATGTTAAAATTTTTTTTACTTTTCAAAAATACTTCATAACATTTAAAATTAATATCTTGTTTAAGCTATCTTTATAAAATGAGCTTTTAAAGCAAAAATATTAAAATATAAACTCAAAGTGATAATTTCAATTAAATGTCAAAATTAATTTTTGAATTGAGTAAAATAACTGTTTTTGTAAAATTAATATAACTATTTTTAAACAATCATTCAAATAGTTAAAATCAACATTTTCAACAATTTGAAAATTTAACAATTTAAATGTGAATGATAAGAAATTATTTCTGTCATCTATGTTAAATTTTAAATTTCCGTGACTGTCAAAAGATATAGTTTAAATGCATTATGACAAGAACTTATTCATAATTAAATTTTTGAATGAATTTATTCAATTTTGTTCTCTTGAAGACAAAAAAACAATAATGTATAATATCTTCGGGAAAATTTAAAGATATTTTTTTGTCAGATACACATGATGTTGCAACAAAATATTTATCCTGAAAATATAACAAAAACTAGTCATTTATGTTTAAAAAAAGAAGTATGTTGTAATTCATACAGTTTTATTAATTTATATTTTGTCTTTTTTATCTTCAACTTAAAAGGTAACAAATTTTTTTATTCATTTTCAAAACGATTATATTCTCTTTTCAAAAACATATAAAATTAAATATTGTCTTCAATATTGTTTCTAGTTTAAAAAAAACTTAAAATAGCTTTTTTGAGGTCTATATAATTTTGATTAATTGCATGTAGTTTATTAAAATGATAAAAATTTACTTACATCTACACAACGTTGAAAATATTGGATTTATTTTATCGATAATTTCAAAAATATAATTTTACTTCGTCCTCGTTAACAGATTTTTTAAAAATTTACTTTATATTTTATGAATCAATCAAGGATCTAATGTCGATGATCTACGGTTGCAATAAAATTTCTTTAAAAAGAATAGTCTATCGATTTATTAAAATTCAAATGAAACGACAAAAAATGTTAATATCTTGAGACAATTTGCATTTGACTAAAGCAACGCTGAATGTTTAAGGTTAGTTTAAAGATTTTCATCAATAAATGTAAAATACTCGATGATATATTCAAAAAGAATTTAGGTGAATTTCTTATTTTCCTTGTTTTAGAAGTTTAATTTGAAGTATTTATTCGACTTTTATAAATAATTAAAATATTAAAAGCGTAAATAATGAGATGAATTTTTATTAAATTAGTTAATGATGATTTTAAGGGCATTTTTTCATAACTCTGAATTCTTTTAAAATAATAAATATATAATTATCAAATATCCATTAAAAAAATTTCTTGAAGATATTTTATAATTAAAGCAATTTTCATACAGTGGAGACATTAAAGAGAATAAAATTATGGTATATCCTTTTATTTCTTTGACGCTTCATCAAGCAAAATTTAAAACATTTATCATTCAATAATATTCGACTTGAATGACTGAATAATGGTACATAATATGAAAATACAAAAAAATTCAAATTTATTTGAATACACAAGATTAGACGAGAATCAACAAATGTTTCAATCTATCAACCATATGACAAATGCAAAATACAATAAAAATAAATAAAAAAGTTGCTAGAAGATTATCAAGCTTTTGAATAAGGCTCAAGTATTTTAAAAACTCAAAATCGCTTTGTCACATATGGTTAAATAATCAGAATACTCTGTAAAATAACTGATAGCTGCATTGTCCTATTTTAATTTCACTCCATGATTGTAGATTTTGTTTGATATAACATTGAAAAGTGACTAATGTAAGTAATATAAGTCTTCAACAGAGTTTATAGTTCGTTCTACTCCTCATGCAGCAGTTTGAAAATTATCTAATCTTTAAGTCTCAAATTTTGCACGTCTTTTATACTCAGCTTCATGTCTTTCGTCAACCTAGAATATATATATGTTAAAAAGAGAACAAAATCTCTCGAGTAATCAAATTTTTAAGCATTACAGGGAATATAATAATACCATTTAGATCATATGTTGTTGTAACAGTTGCCAATCAATATAAGCAACGAAAATCTTTTTTAAACCTTTCATTATTCTCAAAGCCTGTTTTCTTTCAAATTTCTTTCACTTTTAGAATTATACTTAAGCGAGATGGTCATAGCAGCTTATCAATTTTCGTTTCGGATATGAGGTTCTCAACGCCCTTTCTGCTGCACTCTCAAAATCAAAAACTATTTAATCAGTTTCGGCTCAGATAACCATTATCATTTTTGCATATATGATGTGTAGTAAAATGCCCATTGCTTTTGTTTGTACAAGCAGTAAATGGCCATGATTATGAATGCCATGAATTCAAAATTAATGTATTTTAATTGGCAAAATTTCAGAAAATACTACCTTGGGGTTTATCCCCAAATCCATAGATGACTTGGGCTAATAAATCTTAATGCTTGCAATTGCCCAATATAATCACTCGATCAATATAGATCAGAAAAATAATTAGATTTTCAGCTAATATTTCTTTAGGATGTTGAATTTCGTGCGTATTGAAGGAGTCTGGAATCAATGTCGATGACGTTGACTATATTTTTGATCCTTCATATGCACTTCCATCTAAGAATACATATTTTGTGTGGATATGTAAATGCTTTACTCAACGTGTTTACTGAAAGGACCTAAGGCAGTAGTTATTATAAACTAAACATAGGCCTTTATTGTTTGATCTTAGCAACAGTTTTTTGCGCTAAATTTTCTCTTAGTTACTGTAATGATTGTAAACGATTCACAGTGACAAATGATTTCAAAACTTATAGTTGTTGTCTGATCATTAAGTCTGTTTTTATGTTATGATTCGAAAAGTCATTCAATATTCTTGTTATAGTACTCCTTAAGTTTCAAAAATTCAGCTTGCTGATGTAACTCATTTGGCATGTATTTTTACGAAGTCAAAAATGTTTTTTTCAATTTCACTCATTGTAGTATCACTATAACCTTAATAATCTTGAATTGATATTAGTTACATGAAAGCGAGACAGTGAACTACAAAGACAATTTTATAACATCATTTTAACTGTTATATTTATTTCATCATAAAAGATTAAAGAATACCTCTAAACACCAGCAAACCATTAATGTATATTTTTACAATGTTCACCTCTATTTATAAAACATATAGCTCAGAGTATATTTAAAATTTTTTACACTTGTTAACGTAAAAGAAAATAAAATTTGACACGTCCATGTGGTAAACTGTTAAATTAAGCTGTATTTTATCAAATATTTATTCTATTAAAATCTTTCTGGACAAATTTAGCTCTAATTAAATCTTTTTTTAAATTATTATTGAATCGAAAAAATATTTTTGAAAAATTTAAGATTTTTTAATTAGATAAATATTTCAAGAATATAAATAATTTTATGTTAACGAATTACAGATTTTTCATATGTAAATTGAAAAATTTAAGGTTTTCAGTACAAAAAAAAGATTAAATTGTCTTTTATTATATTCGATAAATATCTTTTATGATATTGATTTACAAAAATAAGTTATTTAAATGCGATCATATTGGCCTAAATAATATGTATCTTTTATGATTTAAAAAATTTACTTGTGATAAATTTTAAAAAATTATAGTTTTCATTTATTTTGATTTTATACCATATTTAATTTGAATGATATTATTAAAAAGTTAAAAATGGTACTTTTGATATTAAAAATATTTTTTCGACAGACCTAATAAGAATTGAAAATTTTTATTTTGAAATTTAATTCTAAAAGTATCATAAATATGTTTAATTTGTCTTTTATCAGAACTATTATTATGTTTATTTTTCTTTTGAATTTCGTTCGAAAAATGATTTTTACAAGTTCAGATAGAATGATTCAGGATGAGAATAATTCTTTAACGTATCCATATTTTTTAGAATTGAGATATGAAATTAAAGTAATAAAATATTGACGAATTTGTTACAGAAAATTTTATGAATAGTCTATGGAACGTCATCGATTTATTAACTTTATGATAATTCGTTTAGCTTTAATACATTCATATCTTCAAAAAAAATTATTATCAACATTCAAATAACAATTCAATGATATTAATGGTTCTTACCAAAAATATAACGTGTTTATTTGGTCAACATATACAATCTTATTGATAAATTTTGCATATGTTACGGTAAGTTTTTAAAAAGGGATTTGAATTTTTCACAAATCATCAAGTGTCAAAAATTATTAACTTTTCAAAAACAGAACAATTTATACTTTTAAATAGAAATGAAAACTTGAAAAAATCACTTTAATAGTTAAAAAGTTTTCGAAAATTTTATATCGTACATAAAATTAAATTTAATTGTGAAATAAATCAATGATTAAAAAAATTTGATTTATGTATAATTTTTAATGTTAAAAATTAATCTTAATTATTTAACAAAGTTATTACGATGAATGTTGAATATAAATTTTTTTATATGACTAATAAATATATTTTGTAATTTATATTAAAAACAGATCTTAATTAATTTTTAAAATAAATTTTACTACACTAGTAAATCATAAAGCATAGATATATAAGTTAATTATTGAATTCTCAAACGTTAACTGTCAATCAAAATTAAGGAAGTTCAAATTAAAGATATTAATCAAATTAAATTCCAAGTATTTTGTTGATAGATGACTTAATTGATTCTTATTGTCTTTAAAAATCAGCATTAAGTAAATATAATTTATTTCATTTTGTTTTATAAAAGAAATATTTATTTTTATTTTAAATTTCAAAGAAACCTCAGAATCTGTATTTCAACCGAGTTTGAGGTTTTTTATTTATCGTTTTACTTGAAAAATTAAAAAAAATATTGATGAATTTTTAAATAAAAGTTAAAATCAAAAATCAATTCACGAGTTCTTCAAAAAAAATGGAATGTATCACATTGAATAATTGTGTTTTAAATTTAACAATATAAATATGATGATTTGAATTTTAATACAATTATAAATTTAAATACTGAATAAATATTTTAAAATGTATGCAAAAGACATTAAAAATAATAAATTAACATATTTAAAAAATTCATATTCTTGTATTATATGTTTTTATAAAATACCATATGAATTTCGATTTGAATTGAAGAAAGATAATACTGAAAATTACAGAATAAAAACAATTTGAATTAAAAAAATTTACATCACTTTTAATAGGAAAGAACGGAGAGAAAATACACTACATGACTCAAAATTATATATAAATTTACCATGAGACCATATATTGGTTTTTCTGATAATTTTATAAAACGCTATGGGATAGGCTTAAAGTCACAAATCATGAATATTTTCAGTATCTGGTGAAAAAATATAAAAAATATTATAATCAGGTTCATTACTTTAACTAGGATGATAAACCTCAATAAAACTGAAAATGTTTCTTAAAAATAAATGACAAATCAAAATTAGAATTTTCATCACAAAATATCACTTTTTATATTCTTGATCGATTGTCATACTCTTTGTGTTTTGAGAAATATATTTAAAATTCCTCTCCATAAAATAAACATGTTTTTGGTATGGCATACTCTAACGACAAAATCATGTTAAGAAAAAGATAATTTCATAGTGTAATAAATTTTTTCTTTTTTAGATTATCAAACTATTCAATTTTTAAATCATGATTAGCATATTATTGAAGATGTCATTTTGTCAATATATATTTTTAAATGTTAATTCTTTTTGTAGTGATTTTATAACAATGTTAAAATTGATCAAAATTTACATAGTAAATTTTACATATATTAAATTAATCATCACATTTGATCAACATTTATTATTAAAGATTCTATCTTATATATTTTTGTTTTTATCATAAATCATAATGCTCACGTCACTTTCTTTTTATATAAACATAAGAAAATTTTCCAATCTGTTAACTTTAAGCATAATTTCTCTCTAATTGAATTTAAAAATAAATTTTGACTGAATCACTTTAATTAAACTTGTTCGTCAATTACAAAACCGTGTAAATATTCTGGAAAATATAGTTAAAAGAAAAACCTTTAATCTTTTTTACATGATTTTAAATTATATATTTATCAGTTCTAATTATGAGTTAATGAAAAATATTTTAACAATTCAAGTTAAGATTTATTGTATATTATTAATATTTGAGTAAAATATAATTAAAAAGTGAAATAAATATCTCTCTTCAGATAGTTATACAGTTTTGTTGTTATTCATAAATGAAGTTTTTTTTCGAAATCACCTTACTTAGGATTTAGCAAACATAAAAGTAAATTTTATTTATTTTGAAGGTGAATATTATTTTAAAATGTAAAACTGATTTTTCATGATTGAAAAATTGTTAAATATTTAAATTCAGCCAAAATTAATATTATTTAGATTATGTTTGGTGTTTTTGTTCAAATTTTTGAATCTTGATTTATCTTCAAAATTTGACCAACTTTTCAACTTAATATTTCACAAGAAAACAAGAATCAAAAAAATAATAATTTTTAAATATCTAAAAAATATAATGAGAAAATTTGTTAAGCTTTGCGTTATATTTATCGATATCTAACATCAAACTCAGAAATACATATGTGTGAATATAAATCTCATACTTTACTTGATCGATATCTTTGGATCATAGAAATTTGCCTTCCATATTTCATAATGCTTCAAATTAAAAATGCATAATTTGAACGAAGAATCATAAATCTGTGACACAAAAAATCGCACCAGTTAATTTATATGAATAAATTTATCGAAAATAATATAATTAGATGTAGAGGAGCATCTAAGTTCAAGGAGTTAAAATATCATATTCAATTAAAAATAAATAATTTGTTTCTATACGTCTTATGATTGGCGCATTTAGACGCTAAGCATGTAGTTTATTCAAATCATAAACAAATCATATAAAAGTGATGCTTGATTGCTTGATTTTAAGATTTTGCTATGGTATGATTGTTAATACTTCTCTATTAAAAAATATAATAATTATATTGATTATACATATTTTTTAAATTGCATTAAAAATAACTATGGTTAAAAATCTTAAAACAATCTCATTAAATAAGCATAAGAGATTATCTTGAAGATTTATTTATTGATATTTTAAGTTATAAGCTATTATGGTTGAATTTAATTTTGATAAAATCTTGTATATTAATGAAATTAGAATTATCTATTTTTAAATTTCATTTATCATACATATAAATTTAATTGATTGTAAAAGGATCATAATTAAAATAATAGTGAACTGGAATAGATATTCATTCTCCCAAAATGCATTTCTGCAGTAAAAATCAAAATTTTTTAACTTTTTATGATTTAATAATATAAAAACATTTATAATTAAATAATCAATTTTCCAATCTTTAAACTTTTTTTATTAATTTATTTTCAAATGAAAATTTCTTGATATTTAACATAAGAATAAATTCATTTTTAATTTAAACATATAATAAATACAAATTTAGTTATAAAATTGAATTAAGATGAATATAGATATGCTAAATTCACAAATTTTCTTTTTAATTAAACGTATTTTTCATAATTTGTTACAATAAATACTTCAAATTTAGCATTTAATAATAATGCGAAAGTGTTCAGTAACAATTGCTTTTATAATAATATTTTGTATAAAATTGATTGATATTTTAATAAATTTTGAAAAATAAATTATAAGTAACATATGAATATATAAATTTTACAAAATAAAATTTGTTAAAAATATCTCGATGTGAAATAATCAAATGAAAAACACATTTAGATAAAGTATTTTCATTTCAAACTTTTTTATAGATTAGATTTTTTTCAGATAGCTATTTTTGATTATAAAGAGAATAATGTTTGAAATAAAGATCTGATATCTATTAAATATATAGATGATCAAAAACACAAAAAAATTCAACAGATGTAAATATTTATCAAATATTTTATGAAAAAGATTGAATTTTCTCACCAGGTTTGTCAAAAAATAATTAAAACTTAATTTTAATAAATTATCATTCTCTATAAAAATACAATTAAATTAAAAAAATATTTTTTGTATTTTTATCGCGGTTATTTGATAAATTGAATTTAACTTAAAAATAATTTTTTATTGATTAAAATCTTTCCAAAAATTAACATATATAAATTCATACAATATAATAATAAATATAATGTAAGATTCATTTCACTTTTGTTACTTTAATATAAATGTCGAATTATAAAATATTCCCAAATTCAAAATTAATAGGCTTTAAAACATAAAATAAATACGAATAGAGATTAAGATAAATTAGTCTTGGCAGATCTAAATATTTTTATTATTTTAAGCAGAAGTTGAGTTGTATGATTTCTTTATGATGGTTTATACAAATTTATTAAAAAATTACTTTTTATGTTAATATTAATTTGCCTTACAAATATTAAGTTTAACATTTTATAAGATTGATAAACAGAACGATACGTATTATATATCATCTAGTCGTCAATGCCTGCTTTTTTAATATTATCAATTGAATTTTTTTTTATATTTGATATCCTTCCATGGATTATCATGTTTATATTTTAAGATATAATTATATTTTTTAAGAAATTGAATCCATGGCAATACGTTTTTTACATAATTTATATCATCTAAATTAGAAATATATTGATACCATTTTTGTGAACTTTTTTTCATAATGAATAATATTTTAATTTTTATATTTTAATTTACAATTATAGTTCATTCATATTTCCTCACATAAAAAATCTAACATACAAGACTTGCAAAAATGTAATAAAAAACGTTAAAAATATCGAAGTTTTACGAGAACAGATGAATTATAAATATTAATAAATATTTTTACCTAGTTTAAATTTATAAGCAACAATATAGAAAGAATTATCATAAACTATAAACACAGATATAAATTATATACTTATGAAATCATCTAACACTATTTATCTCCATATAGAGTTTGCTTTTAATAATTTTTCGGCAATAATAAAGAATTTTAAAAAATAAACGTTGTCTCTGTTAACTCGATTGTCTGATTCAGTAGGTCAAAAAAAAATTTTTTAATTTAGATTTGTTACTTCACTGAAATCAAAATGTTTGAATTTTCATGAAAATTGAAGAAAATATCAGAAATAATTGAAAATCTATTTATTAAATTGTTGATTAAGATTGATAATAACTATAAAGATAGCGAAAGTTTAATATTTTTATCACTTAACATTAACTAATATAATTTATTTTTCATTTTTTATATTATATAACAATCACTTCATTCATTCCAAATATAAAAATATTTAATTTAAATTGTATTTTAAATTTTTATCTTTAAATTAAACCAGTAAAAATATGAAACAAAAATGATTTAATATAACATCTGATATTTTCATGATTAATATTTTTCGATAAAAGCTGAAAAACCTAAAATATTCTCATCATGTAAAAAATTAATTTTTTGGATAAATAATCAGATTTGTTAAAAAGTGCTTTTTAAATAATTTCAAAATTAAATTTTATTTCATCTGTTTACGCGACAGCAAAATTTTCAAATAATCTAGGATCTAAAATTTTGAGATTTATAACTCTATTTATTGGTATATTACTCATAAAATAAAATTTATTCAAAACATATATTGACTTTAATAACATATTTTTACACTTATACACCTTTATATTGATATTTTTATGATGAAAAGTAAATGTTGACATATTTGAAAAGATTTTTAGAAATTAGAAATTAATAAAACAAATGTTTAGAGAAATAAATAAACGTATTCTCAAAACTCAAGTAAATTTAAATTTTGAGTGAATCATTATCATTTTGTATAATTGAGCAGCCACCTGAATTTATTTGAAAATGACATTCTTATCATTCATTGTTAATATAAACTACAATAAATTTCTGAGTGTATATATCCAAAAAATTTCAATCTGTTTCATTGTATAAATAAATATCATGAATAAGCGACAGCATAATTGAAAGGCTTTTATTAATTTATCATATTATTTAATTGACATTACATAACATGTTTTTTCCAAAAGATTTATTGTTTTAAAATGATTCAGACAGTTTTTAAAATAAATTTACTCCATTTAAGATTGAAATTTTAATATATTAAAAATTTCCTATCTGATATTGTTCAAAAATTTTATACGATTAGAAGTGTTTATTTCGTAAGATATAGATATATTTATAGAGCTGTCATTTGATTTATGGATACAAAATATAAAATATGCAAATATATTTTAACATATTTATCTGAAGTAAAATAAATTTTCGATTGGTTGAAACTTTTTCTTGATCATATTTCATATAATAACCTATGATGACCATGATTTTAGTTAATATAGAAAAAATTCAGTCATATATTTACGTAAATTATAAACAATAAAAATACTATGAATTATTATTTTATCATTATAAATACAATGTAAATTAATTCTTGAATTTTAAGATTTAGAATAAGTAATAATTTTTGAGGTACTTCTTACAATAAATTAAAATTGTTTGATAAAAACTGTTATTACTTATTTAAAGCCTTATTTTCAGATCATATGATATAATATATGAGTTCTAATAAAAAATTAAAACTAAAAATCACGAAACATTAAAACAACAAATGACTAAAAGCTTTTTTTGGTGTTGTATAGCAGTTTTTTAATGTATAATATGAAAAAAAATTTAGAATTATTATCTCATCTATCAACATATTGATAGCCTTTAAAAAACAAATGAATCAAGGGGATAAAATATCATCGATTTATTAATATTAATAATGAAACTAATTTACAAAAAAAGCTGTTATTATTTTTATCAACTTATTTTCTTGATTATAAAAATGGAAGATATATCCTACGAGAGTTAAAATTTGTGAATCTATGAATCGACTTAATTTACAGCAAGAAATTCTATATCTTAAAAATCTATCACAAATTTTTATGAAAGTATTGTGATACAATAATTTATATACAATTTCACAAAAATTACAAATTCAAAATATTTTCGATTAAAAAACTCAAAGTTAATAATTAGGTAATTATAAAATAATGAGATAATACTCGATAAAAAGAATAATATTTTGAAAAGGATAAACTATATTCGTTGACTTAATTTTATATAAGAATTATTTTGAAGAGTATTAAAGTATGTCGTGTAAAAATAACATATTATTAACAACAAAATTATTAATAGAAAATATTCTAATGATATAAAATTAAATGAAATTTAAATGGTTTGTAAATGAAAAATCATCAAATTATAAATAGCATTAAATATCTGAAAATTATTTTTTGATAAATCAGATTGATTATACTTTGTATGCTTCAAAAACAGACCCATTTAAAATAAATATCCATAATACTTTAATATTCAGATTTTGTTTCATTTTCGAAAGAAACTAACATTTTAACAGTTTTAAGATATTTATGTTCAAGCTATATTATGCTTTGTGTCAAAAATGGAACTGATGTCAATTCATTACTCAAAGTCTTTTTCAGTTTTAGTATCTTGTGTTTTGATATTTTCTATCTCTTGATTATAAGATCTGATATTTTAAAATATGTCGCTTATATTTTAAAGTATGAGCATGAGTATGGATACAGATTCAATAAGTACTACTTTGACGATGTGTAATGTTTTGCTGGATACCTCGATCAAGACAAATTAAGCGTCAAATATATCTCTGTAAATAGTTTTAGTGAAGTTATTTGATAAAATATATATAATCAAAATCTATTTGATGTTTCTATGATATATATGATAATGTAGAAATGCTGCTTGTAATGGTATCAGATGAAAATTTTCATCTTTATCTCTTACTTTAAAAATCATCAGATCTATGAAATAAATTATCTGTAACACAAATTAACATAAAATAGTTTAGAGATATCTGATTAAATATTTCAACAGAATAGTCATTTAGATCGTGTTCAAAGAAAACTCTACTGAGAAGTTTTATCCTTTTTAGCTGATGTTCTCCTTTATTATTTATGAACAGAGGCTTCAGCCAGTTTTCAAATCTGAATAATCTTCTATCTGAGTTTCACTGAGGGTGTTAAGCAGTTATAAGGTATAAATTTTATATATAAATGCTTGATAAAATATACTATAGTTGTGTTGTAATCTGTTGACATCTATCAAGATTTAAATACAAGATACTTGAAAACTTATACATACAATTAAAGATGAAATATTTTGCGCATATTTTGTTGGTGATATTGTTTATTCTTTATGTGAATGTGCTTAGAATTCTCAATAAATTATCAAAAAATAAGAAATTCTGAAAATGACGATATAAAACCTGAATACGATATGATCGACGATTTATAATCAAGAATTACGCAAAGAGGGTTTGACGATGTTTAAAATATTTGATTTTAAGCATAAATTTCGTTATCAGGCTTAAATCACATGTCTTTTTATCATCAATTTATACAAGTAATTTTATGAAAAGACAATTGTTTTTTGAATTAAATATGCGGTAACCAATATGAAGACTATGTGATTTTTATTCTGCGAGAATTTGAAAAAAAATGACTGCTTATTTTAGTTGACGTGTATCATAAAAATGATGGTCTATCTGACATAGTATAATTTTATTTAGATAATAGATTTAAATGCCATAAATATAACGTCTACTTTAGTCGATTTTCTATTCACATGGGATCGATTCGAAATCTATTTCTTATTGGATGTCAAATATTCATTTGATTATTGATCTTAGTTTTTCTATATTGATTGCCTTTTACAACATGTTATAGATTTCCTCTATGAATTATGAGATAATGTGGAGTTCGACCTATTTTATATGGAAGATTTGATCGTTAGTTTTCAAGAGAAAATATGCAAACGGATAGTGATCTGTAAATATAAGAAATACAAATCTCCAATGCAATTGTTTAAATGAAGAATAGTTTATTAGATTGACTATCACTCATATTTATACCCTTTATTTTCATTCTCTGAGATAAATGAAATATACTCAGAAAAAATATGTTTTCAAATTTTTTCTTGTTAACCTATGCAAATATTCAAAAACCGCGAATACTGAACATCACTTTTAAGTGCTGAAGTAATCTTAAATATGAAATGGGATAAAAGAGTTTTTATAAAAATCGTTTTCATGATTTTATCGAATTCTACAAATGTTAAAGTTTATGTAAAGATTATTTTATGGTTCATCTTGAGAATTAATTTAAGTGATTGATTTAGATAGATTGTCTTAAGTTGATAAACATATAATATTAGTTGATCATTCCAAAAACTTTGTTATTGTATTTTATTAAGGTCAAGAAATTTCATTTTTTTGAATAGATTATGTTTGTGTTGCTAGAGTCCTCTTGAGTATTTAATAATCATGGAAATAAGATTTTTTTAAAAATACATAAAATAGTTTATGGTGATTCTAAACATTTAGGTCAGCTAATAGTCAGTCTTGATTTTTGTTTTTCTTAATCATGATAGAAAATTATTTTTCATCCATTAATATTAAAAAAAATTCTTTAATCGATTGTTTGGTCTTCAAATCACTGTAATGTAGTTGGTAACATTATCAAGCCGAATAATATGCGAATATTATCTAAGAGGTTATAAGATGTTATTATCCCCGTTTTATGTATGTCTTGTGCTTCTATTGATATATGCTTTTAGACTAGTACATTATAAATAAAAATTTGATAAGGTTTAGTAACAAAGAAAAATTTTTTCCGTATGATAGTGGTACGAGTCTAGCTTCGCGTATTCGCAAACCCATCTATAATTCCTACATGATCTCAATTCGATTTCTTTAATTATTAATAGAAGAATGAGAGAATGAACAGTTTACCATCAGTAGTTCTTAATATTTTTAATTCTGAATTTTTCTAGAATTTGGCGTTTTCTTTTATTTATTGTGGTTTAATCAACAAACTCTTTCGATAATTCTTAATTTTTGAGTAATTATTAATTTTTTTACTTTGTTTTTTGGTGATCTATCAGAGAACCTACATATGGTGATGTTTATGAACATACAGTTAATTTGTGTGGATTAATTCGAAGGATAGGATTCTTTATTGATAGTTATATTCTAAAATTAAGAATTAACTGAAATTATTTCAATACAAATCTTTGAGCCTTCTTTTGTTAATATCCACATCAAAGTAAATGCCTGATGAAATTTGTCACAACGTGTTTTTTAGAAAAATCTGCAAGGATGAATTTCATCTGAAATAGTGATCGTCGAGATCAATATTCATTAAATTTTCCACGTATGCTAGGATTTTTGATTTGATGGCAGCACTCATAGTGGGTTTGCGAATAAATTTTTTTAGCTTACGCTCAGGGAAAGACGCCCACTTATAAAATGTTTTTTAATGTAAAAAGACAATTCTATTCATTTTCTAAAATGTCAATCATAGGCTATGAATGTAACTAGTTTATATCGTTGAGCTAATTGCCAGTTCAAAGTTATTTTGAAAGTACTTATATTTTTTTGTATATTATGTCATTTCTGCAGTTTTTTTAATTCGATTACTTTCTGTTGGATTGATACATATATTAGTAGTTTTAATGTGATCTTTGACTTTATATTTTTTTAAGCATTGTAATAGCAATTCTTCAATCCCATTTTAAAATGTGTTGAAGAATTTGGCTTAAAAACATATCATTGAAACTATCATATATCCGAAAAAGTCGAAAATTGTTTGGAAAATATCTTTACGGATAATAAATTAAACATATATTTCGCTCCAAAGACAAGTATCTCAAAACAATAAACTGAAGGTTATCTGTTAATTTAAATCACTATGCCCATTCATTATTGTTCCTAACATCTCCAAGGCCTAATTTCTTTGAGGAGAGTATTTTTCAGGGACTTTTAATGATGTAGATTGACGCACTATTGATAAAATCTACAAGCAGAAATGTAACGTCGTGATCGAGCATTACAAAAATGTTAAAATATTCGGTTGTCTATCATGAAATCGCCTTTTAACTAATTAAAAACTCATATTTAAAAATCACATTAAAAGTACTTGTCGTAAAGTTTGAAGTTTGAAAAAATAAAAACAATATAACTGTTATTTTTTATTCCAGGTAAACAAAGTTTTGACTATACTGTAATTATTTTTAATAAGCCATATGCTGTTTATTGTTAATAGAGTGTGCGTATTTTATTGTAAAATCTAAATGAGGAAACAATTTAAGCAATTTTACACTTAACACTGAAATTTTTAAATCATACCTTCTTCAGATAAGTCTATGTAAATAGAACTTTAATAAAAAATTTTTTCATGTTTTACTTAGCTGACATATTCATCAAAGTAATTGAAAATGATAAAACAATAAATTAAAGCTGCATTTTTCCAAAATTAAAATTCGAAAACCTATTGATGATTTTGGATTATCGTTTATCTGTCATGCGCATTAATCTTTAACGAATCAATTTCTATAACGCAACCTGAATTGTTTATTCATTTATTAAAAATAATCATAATAATTTTTGAATTAACCGTTTTAGTTATTGAAGAAAAAGTCATTCACTTTCATACTTTTGATTGATAAAAGTTTTTATTTAAATAGGAATAAAATAATGCCTGAACTAAGAATGTTTTTTAAATGTGTAGAAATAACAAAAAAAAGGCCAAATAGTTATCATTCATACTCTTCGACCACGATTCACCATAAAATGGTTATGAAATAATAAATTATTAAGTGCTTTTTGATGTGTATTAAAACATTTAGTAATTTTGACAATTTTTTATCGTTTAAGTAAGAGTCAGATACTCAACATGCTTAAGTAAAATCATATGTTTTTGAAAAACATAAAAAATCATATTATTTTGATATATTATCAATTTATTTAATATTTTTTACAAATTAAAATATAGATTTATATATCGATTATTGTAATTAAATAAATATAACCCATTAATTAATGAGCGTATATCGTATGGTTCTCTGTTAAACATGACAGTTATTATACGTTGTCCAGTTAGAAATTAAATGAAAATATATTAATTTCAAGAATGATTTTTTTTAATTATGATAATAATATAATTGATCTATATTACATCAACTTATAGTTCAGTTTAATAATAAAATCAGGAGATATACAAAATCTGATACGTGTATAACGTTCATATCATACGATCAGCACCAGGTTACGCATTAAGAACTGATATACTCTTTATATTTTACAAATTTATATATCGATTTATTTATCGTTTTGATTTTCGAAATTCTAATTGTATAAAAATTTTTGAATTTAAACTCAGTAAAACCTTATGGAAATAGATGTTCTTACGTCTTGTTGAATTAGGCAACATATTGTTTTCTGTTTTTGGGAGTAAATATTTAATTATAAACAGTTTGATATACCGCATAGATTAATTCAGTTTGTTCCTGCTTTGGAGAAATGATAGCGCTTATTCTTTTCTCAAATCTACTTGGTAAGTGTTATTTTTTACATTCTTACTTCAACAGTTACAATAATAAATAACCTAAATTAAAAAAATATTATCAATTAATTTCATCATTTTTTACATTTATTTATTTAGTATCTTTGGCTCTCCCAAGATTGGATACAAAATCAGAATGCTTTGAATGTCTCGTTTTGAAACTATTTTTATTTAGGATTTTGTTGATATGCTTAAGTTGAACCTTCTTAGCAAAAAATGTGAGGGAGATATCGTATCTTTTGTTGAGAGGATCGTGCTCTCTAATGTTTCCTGAGTTGTCTCACGATGTAATATAGAATATTTAAATGAGTGTGTGAGGATGTTTATCTCTGATGATAAAGGTGTTGAGACTATCAATTCATTCAATTCTCTTGATTTTTGCATTTCAATGAAAGTTTGTTCTGGAAACGAAGTTAGATTCAGTTCAGATTTCGGTAAGCCTGATGATTTATGTCTGGTATTTTTTTATGATTAAAAGAAACAATTGAAGCAATTAAAAAATGAGTTAACACTCCAGCCTCAAAAGATTTTTTTTCACGTCTTGATTTTTTGCTTTGTTTAGAAAATTCACAAATGTCCCAAGAATCTGTCATTTATTATCTAATTCAAAGTGTTCTAATTTTTCAAGAGAGTCTACACTTTATATGACTACATTTGTAAACAAGGTCAGTGATAAAATATGCAAAAAGAAAACTTTGGACAAGTCTAGAAGGCTAGAAAATAATTAAACAAATTTTTTTAATTTATTCAAATATTTTTGAATGTCTTCAATTAAATTCGATTAAATAAAACTATCAACTTGAATGTATAATTCTATATGCTAAGTAAATTTTTGTTGTCAATTTCCTTTGAAGTTTTGATGTCTTTTTGATATTACTTTGGAATTATACATTTAATAATTAAAATTATTTTTCACATTGTTGGTTTTTTAATATTTAGTTCGGTAATTCATCGTTTAATAGTATAGTTATCAAAATAAAATCTATGATAGTTTTATGTTTCTTTATTAAAGTATATGTTAAATTCCGTTTAAAATATGATATATAATTTTTAAATGTTATAAGTTTTGCATTTATTTTATCTTTAATCGTGAACGGTTTTTGATGTGATACCTTCAACGGGTTTAATATGGGAAATGCTTAGTTGAGTGTCAATAATTTTGCTTAAATTACCATTAATATCTTAATCGTTAGTTTATTTTCAAGAATAAAAATAGTATTTATTTGTTTGTAATACATATTTTATTGATAATACATCTTTTCTATATGAACCAAATAGTAACGTGAATCTTGTATAAAATATTACTTTAATTTAATGATATTATAATAAAATAGTTATGTTTTCTAACTAGTTATCAAATCATTAATAATTTTTTGTTGTCCCTCTATTTTATAATTAATTTATTTTTTATTTTCCTTTTAAGATAATTAAAATTTAATACGTTAAAAATTTTTTCAAGGAGAATGTCATTTATATTTTAGAAAAAATTATTTTGCAATATTTTTTGTGGAAAGATATTTTTTCTTATATTAGAGATATTATCTTTTGTCTTACACAATTTAACTATAATTGTCGTTTCTCTGGAACATCCATTGGCAATATTCCATGTTTCATTTGAATGATTTTTTCAGCGTTGGTTAAAAAGAATGAATTGACATGTCTAATTGATGTACATAAATGCATTGAAGCTAATGATTCACTCTTCGTTGCTTTAGAGTTTGAGGTTCACAATGAGGTCAAGGCGTTGAACATGTAAAAATATGTTCTGATTGAAAACAATAAGATATTTTTTAACAAGTTTACAACAATTGCGTGATTTCAAAGCAACTTCTAGAATTTTGAAATCTGCTGACGTTGTCTTGTCAAATATATGCATCATCGATAATTTAGATTGAATATGTATTAAGTGACAATGTGTGCGAACATTAAAAATTTCGTTAATCTACATGAAATAAATCTATGATTAATCACTAAAGGCTCTTATTTACATGGATTATGTTAAAATTATTTTGGAATGTTTAAAGTTGTTTAATAAAATAATTTTCGCCGCAACTGAGAGTTTTAGTGGCCAATGACACCGCAGATCATTGCTCGACATTTGAAAGAGAACTCAACGAATTAGCTACATAGATGTCTTAACTATACTTAATTAAGTGTTTGACTGAATGTTTCCGTTGTTGTATAAGTGGGAGTTAAGCTAGAATGTTCCTATTTTGTAACAAGAGATTCTGTCGTCCTCGATGCTATTAGCGATAAATAAAGAAATTCTGGCACCATAAAATCAGTTATAATATCGATCACAGAAGAATTGATGTTGGTTTATGAGAATGCCAAAAAAAATTGGATTCCAAAATCTCTCTTGTGAAGTTTGATTAATTTGAAAATTAAAAAAGAATTTCGTCACTGCATACTATTAATGACTGAATTCAAACTAAGAATATCATGAAATTTATACTGCTGGACTGCTTGAAGCCATGATTCAGATAGTAAAAATTAACTATTGTCACAATTCTGTTGTATCACCATACCTTTTCTGTTATTTTATTTTGTAAATGATTTTATTAACTTAATTTAAAACTTGGATATATTTAGATGACAGATTCATTAAAACAGGCTCTACCACGGTTCTGAAGTGTCCGATTAAAACGCAAAAAAGGCCTGTATGGAAACAACCGATGATATTTTACAAAATAAACAAGACTAGAAAAGATCTCGATATCTGTTAAAAGTTCCCAAACTTAAAATCTCACCATAAAAAAGTGTTCATAAATATAGTCCCGAATTTTATTGTAATAAATCGATATAACTTATAAGATAAACATTTTATTCTTTATCTCTTCGAAAATAAACAATGATAGTAACAATCCAAATTGAAAAAAAATCTTAAAATATGTTATCTTCAATTTTTAAAGATAGGTTTATTAGAAAAAGTATATCGAACGCGTTCACGTTATTTTTAGCATAAAAAATGATGAAATCCGACTGTGTTGATTTTCTAAAACTTAACAAGATAAAAATACCTTCTTCGCTTTTCATACTAAAAATTTGATTTTATATTTATTGCTTGAATGGCGCATTGTCATTTCGAATATTGATTTAGCCTATGGAACCTGGTAGATTAAAGTATGGGAGTATGATTCTTAAAAGACCTCATTTACAATACCATTTGATATTTACGATAATTTCATAGCACCCTATATATTTATTAAAGACCTAGCTAAGTTTCCAAGAGAGATGGAGAATGTTTTATTAAACTTTTTTTCATAGAAACATCGCTATATATCTTAATGACATATTAATATTTGTCATAAAGACTAGAAGCATCTTGATCTGATTGTCGAAGTGTTATCTGTCATCGAAACAATTCACTTCAAACAGTGAAAAGGAAAATGCCAATTCTTTAGAACTGATACAAAATACCTTAAGGTTATGATCAGTGAATAAGACATAATAAAAGTCTGATAGGTTCTAATATGTCGATGATGGGAAAAACTCAATTTGCAGAAATATTCTATCATTGTTTTATTGATTTACTTTTTATAAAAGATAATTTTTCAAAGATTTATCTCACTCAGATGTTATAACAAACGATCTCGCAAGAAAACACAAAATTTTAGATTGGATAGATGTTCATGCTACTGCGTTAAGGGAATTTTATTCAAAATAATCTCATTAACATTGTTACATCGCCCTTACATGAAAAAAAGCTCATTTCAAACTGTAGCTCTTGTAAAATAACACTTGGAGAAGTTAAAAGCCAATTTAATGAAATGTTGAATCAGTCATACAATTCTAAATTTTCTTTTTATCAAGGTTTGAAGAAAAATAACGAAAACAAAATAAATTTTGGCACATAAATGGATGGTAAATATATTAAAACCATACCTTGTTTGTATTCAGTTGGAATATCGTTATAATCACAAAACATTTCAAGGTTAAATTAAATGATCTATTTTGGAGCTGAAACTAGCTAGATAGATGGATATTTCGAAAAAATTTATTTTGATAATTTTGTTTCGCCATGGAAAGAATCTTTATTATGCCATTAGTCTATCTCAGCCGTGCATTAAAACAAACATGTACGAAATGCTAACATTTTTATCTCAAGAATTACTTCATATCTAAGCAAATAAAGGATGTATACCTTTGCTGGATAAGGAGTTATATGGAAAATAGAGGTGCTCTAAATAATTAAAAAAAATTAAATTTTGTAAAAAAGACTGCTCAATCATAACCATTGCTTATTAATAAGGGAAATATACTCTTTAGAAGATATGATTATCCAAAAGCACATTCTTTAGAGTTGTAACACCAAATAACTTAATTTAATTGATTTTAAAAGATGCGTATGACTAAAAGGACATACTGGTTTGAAATAAAAGGCGGACCTAATTACGTCACGATTCTTTTAGTCGTATTTTAGAACAGATATCAATAATTGGATTTTCTCGTTGTCATGGATGTAGCAGTCATAATTCATCAAAGTGATTGATTTAAAATCCTCTTATTTCTATTAAATTAGCCATGGTATAAGAGATTGTGGTAATGAATATTATCAGTCTGTTAGAACAAGATAGAATTTTGTAATATTTTTAAAATAATTGACCAAAATTAAAAATATTTCTTTGCAATCCCATAAAGCAAGATTATATGTTAAAACTCTCGCTAAACAAAATTTGTAACTCTATTTGTAGATATTTGGTATTTCTAATTAGCCTCCTCTCTGATAGATGTTCTAACTTAGAATCAGATTTTATGAAAAACGTTAAAAATTTAATTATAATCATCAAGATAACAAAAACCCAATACCATCCACATATAGATAGTATTGTTGAAAGAGAACACACAAAAATTAACCAAATGATTTTTAAACTCGTTAAGTAAAACAACGACTGGTCTAAAAGTTGGCTATCACGATGAATCTCTGACACAATTTGTCTCAATGATACAACCAGCTTATAGCTGTTTAATTTACTTTTTAAAAGGAAACTATTCAATCATTAGACATTCTACTCGGTTCGTCAATCGAGAATTCTAACTGTGAAGAAGTGATCGCTTAAATAAAAACTCAAAATTCGGATAAGTACGATTATGGAAGTACAGAGCCATAAAAATATAAGTAATAATGCAATTGATTCAATAAAAAAATCGAATATAGACGACACTTTGTTTGTAAATTATTCTATATCTGACGGTAATATTACAATTATATAATTTTCCGCAACCTTGCGAAGTATATATTCAATTATTTTGTCTCTGAGCCAATATAATTATGTCTCTCGATTCAAAAGATAAAAAGAATAATAAAAATCGTTAAAAGCTTACAAAGGAAACTGAACATAAATATAATTGATGAACCACAATGACAAATAAAGGAAATCCCTTGTGGGATTGAAAGGATCTCGATAACTACTGTTAAAGATTGTCCAGATAGAAAAAATCTATCATTCCATAAAATAAGATACAGATGAGTCATTATACCACCTTTAGTTTTTCGACAATATAATAAAATTGATAAATTTATGGTGAAAAGTTATGTAAAAATATTGCCGTAGATAACAAAATTTATCTTACGAGATTAGAAGTGACAAAAAAATAATTTTATACTCATTCAAGTTTTCCTTACTTTAAATCTTCTTCAAACATATTTTTCACATTGAATAGATAAAATCAATGTAATTTTTCCCTCAAACTTGTGAAGAGTAAGATTTAAAGTAATTCCAACACTTCAATACAGTATTAAAAGTATTGAAGGTTTGAAGCGTTTATAAGACAAAATTAGTTTATATAAAAACGCGAAATGTCTAACATACACATAAAAAATTCGGAATCATCAAATATAGGATATTATATCACTGATTTTTCAAAAGAGCAATTAAATTACCAAAAATCGATTTAATTTTCAACTTAATCAAAAGAAGAGGATTAGATTTGATTTATAATTTTTAACTCATTGCAATTAAAAATAATTATTTTATTAGCTATTCATAACTAATGGGTTATATTTGAATATTTAAATTATTTTTCTTAATTTTTAATTATAAAAATGAAATATTTTTCACTATTCAATACGAAGGCATCCCCTTACGCTCAAGAATATCACTTAAAAGATATAATTCAATGAATTGAATGTTTGAAAATTCCTTTATTTCAATAACAGATAAAAATCATTGATATTAACATTCATAAAAAATTAAATAAGATATATAATAAAAATATGTTATATTTTCATTTTCATGACGCAAATGTTCGAAAACTATTAATTATTTTTAAACTCTTTTGCAAGACATTAAAACGTCTTAGTGCTCATAGATTAGGCTTTTCTCTTTGCATTGAGATAGATTTTACCACTCTCAAATATAAATAAAGATTTTATTTTCATAAAAAATAAATTTTTTTGTTTCGATGAGAAGTACACAAGACAAAATTTAAAATAATAAATATTTTGAAAAATTTCGAAAGTGCAGTCAAATGAATTTTAACAAAAAATGAAACTTCAAGAGAATGACCTGTTCGTTATGAAATATCTTTAAAGTTATCGTAAGAATTTTTACCGAAATTGTCATGATAAAAGAATAATATATCCGCAATTTAATTACATTTTAAAGCACATTTTCAAATATTCAATGACTCAGAAAAACATTTTAGGGATGACTTATTCATATTCAGACTGATTGAAACATTTTTCATTTAAATATTGTCAAACAATTTAACGGAAAAAGTATGAGATTTTACTTTCAATAATATGAAGTGAAAAAATTAATAATCTAGTTTATTATCGAAAATATTATGAAAATGTATTTTTCCAATATACTATGAATAACTAAAACGTGAATCTTAATGATGTAAAATGTATCTAGATTTTTCGATGGATTTGTAATGAATCGATGTTAAAGAAATCAAATCTTATCGATTAGATGAAATTAATTATATTTTATATCTTGACATATGTCCCTACTATCATACTTTATTTTAAATAGATAATTCAAAGGTCAATATATTGTAAAATCGATTCGATCTGACGAGTTCCTTTATATAATATATCTCACAAAATTTTTGTATCGTAATTGATAACTTTTAAATATTTTTTTTATTTTTAATCGACTTGAGAGATTCAATATTCAACAAAGATTTATTCAACATACTAATATGGGTTTCTTTAGACATTACGATATGTGTATTTTACATTTTTAAAAATTTGAACTATTGAAACAAGCTATAATGTCTAGCTTTCGAATCCTCTTTATTCTAGACATCAAAAATATAAAACAATTTTTGTTATGAGAAAAATATGACAATTAAAAAATATTATTTTTAAGAAAAAGACTTTTTAAACTGTCAGTTTATTCTTAGAAACAAAAATATGCAAAAAGGATTATTTATTTTAATTTTTAATAATGGTCACGATTTCATAAGTTACACTTGTAAAAAATACAAGGTTTTTGTATTTTTGAATTTAAATACATAACTTTCAATACGCACGTGACACGTTTTTTCAAAATATTTTATTATTAAACGTTACATATTTGTTTATCTTCTTCTAAGAAACTTGTCTAAACTAGAAAAATACTTTTATGTCAGTTTGATTCATATAGCTTACTTCTTTTCTGAAAAACAAATATCTTCAATGGCGTTATAAATTTACATAACATATAGAATTATATTGTATTTTTTGAGAATTACCAAAAATTAATTTTTTCAACATTTTTTTGCGAAGTTACTCTGCGAAAAATAATACTGATGTTTTTTAAATTCAATGAAGTCGATTAAACATTTTATGAAAATATATTCAACTAAATATATGTTTTCAGACTATCTCATAAATTTATCGACATATAAGACATTTACAACTTTTGCATATCCAAATTAAACGTAAAGAAGAAGTATAGATTTGTTAGACTACTATATAATTATCCGAAGAGTTAGTTTTGTGAATTTCACAAATATCTATCATTTATATTGTCAAATTTCTGATAAATAGATGAAATAAATTTAAAAATTATATCATAGGTTGGCTCCAATTTGAGATATTTTCAGGATTTAAAAGTAAAAAAATCAAAAAGTTTGTTTTTACTATTTTTATAAACTTTAACATTATTTTCTATATTATTTTTAGAACTGAGTTTAAAATCTGTTTATCAATTATTCACCTATTTTAACATATATAAAAAAATATTTTTTACGTTTTTAATTGTTAAAATTTTAAGATATATTTAATTCCACATTACCTAATTTGGATGGTTTATGATAATAATCTAAACTCAAAATTAAAATTAAAATTTTCTTATGTTCTTACTAACATAACCATGAGGCGAAATTCGTATCCATGTAACATAAAAAGTTTAAAATTTCTTTAAACTTAGTTTATTTTGTCTATTCTCGAAAATTTAAATGAACTTGCCAACAAATAATATAATTTTTCTTATATATTTTTATAAATATAGCTGATTTATATTTTGTTTCATCTTATTTTAAATTTGAAAATAAAAATCAAACATGATATATTTGAAGTCATCTCTCAAAACCTAAAATTTTTATTATTTATCTATTTTTTGACATGTTTAATTTATTAAAATAATTTATAACCTAAAAATTATTTAATTACTTCAAACGCCCTAACTTTTTTCAAAAATTTTTCAATTTTTAAAGACACGTCACATCAAAGTATAAAATTATTGATACAGTTTCATATTATGAAATTAATACAGGCGTAACATAATATTATGTTTTCAAAATATTCTATAAATATTTAAATGATTCTAAAATAATACATTTAAGGATGTTTGGGAAATGGTTTTCATGTTAAACATTAAAATAAAAACAATCAAATATTAAAAAAATGAGAGATGATAAGATTGATACATCTCTTTTCATAAAAACTCTAATTCACCGAATTAGAAGAAACATTATCAAGATCAAATTATCGATGGCTATAATAAAATTATTTGAAAAGATTTTATTAAATGCGTCAAACGTATCATTATAAAATAATTAAATGATTTGATCAATAGAGTATGCTTTCAGGTGGCAAAGTAGGTAATTATTCAAAATTTTTGTCAAGAAAATTTTAAATGGTAAATCATTTAATTAATTTTTAAATTCTGAGAATTACAACATATAAATGCAGTAATTTTGAATTACAAGAAAGTTGAACTCAATATTTTGTTGTGAAAAAAAATACATTACACGTTAAATACCGAAATTTTTATAATTGATAATTATCTCTATTAATCATTGATGTATAAATAGAAAAAGAATATAAGAATTTTCAGTCTTTAAACTATAAAACAAAAATTCTGAGAATAAATAAATTAAAAATGTTTGTTTTCTCGCCTTTTATAGTTATTCAAAGTATAAAAACAAAATTTAAAATATTTTATTACTCAAACTGGTATTTAAAAATAAAAAATTATCTTGACCAACTAACCAAATAAATAAATTTATTTATTAAGTTATTGATATATGAGTGTGCTTATGTTGTATTATTTGATTTTCAATTAAGGAGTTTAATGTGATCGGATTATAATCAAACAATAAAAGAATTGTATATTTACTTAATACTTAGACAATTTTAACAAAAAGTTTAAGAATATAAATAATTTTCAAAAATTTGTTTATTTTCATTAATTCGATAAATATCTAAAAAATTAAAGAATATTTAGTTTTAAGATTCTAAAATGATTAAATAAAATTTATTTTTGTAGATTATGATTTTTGGGCAGCAAAAATGAATTAATCATATCAAGCGATTCTTTAAAGGAACAAAAAAGTTTATATAAGCTATTCATTAAAGCTCTGCAAGCTAAGTTATAGAATTAAAAGTTTTGTCTAATTTCATAGTTTAAATACCTGAAAACTGGGTAGTGTAGATCTCATACTCGCATTCACTTTTTTCAATTTATATTTAATCAATAAAAGGAAACCGAATCAAAAATATCAGTATTAAGTTATACAAGATAATTCCATTTTTTATAAAATATTAATATCAAATAATAACGATGTGTTACTTTGAGACTTGATGAAACAGACATGCACAAAGTAGCTATAAAAAGATGTATATGAAATGAAGGATTAAATATGGTTGCTTTCTTTGACTTTCGATTTTAATTTTTTCACAAAATTGATATTAAATTTAATAAACTTTGAGAATTAAATTTATGTTACAATAAAAAAGACTCACAATTTTAAAGTTAATTTTTTATCATAAAGATAATAAATTTTAATTCTCATATCGATCATGAAACATTTTATTCTAAAATCTGAAATATTTTTAATTTTATAAATAACAAAATATAATTTATTTATTTAAAAATATTTTTTAAATAGCAAAGATATAACATTTAATTTAAATATTTTATTATTTTTTAATAACTCATGCGTAATTATATTCTGTTAAATTTGTAGAACATTTTTAACCCGATAAAAAGATAGTAAGTGTTAAATGTTTATTTGGTATATCTATAAAAAGATCGTATGGATCGAACATATATATTTTGTTAACAGTAAATTTGATATTTCACTAACTTTTAAATTTATCACTAAGTCAACGATTTGAATGATTTAACACGATTTCCCATTAAGGATATTTATTCATGTTGAATATGTCAAAAATCCATATTTGCACCTATACCTCGAAAAGAATATAAAGCCTTTTGTTTTTTAAAATATTTTATACTCGACCTTGATTCAGAATTGAAGGATTTGTGATTGTATCAAAACGAATCAAATTTTTATTTACTTTTTAGATTAAACAAGTTGAAATTATTTTTTAATGTGTCCTAAAACGGAAACATAAACTTTAGTTGATTTTTAACATGAATTCAAATATCTTTTAATTATCCTGAAAATAATCTTTTCATTATGATGAAAAGTAAATATACTCGTTATTATAGACGCCACTAGCAGATATAAAGCCAAAATTCAACTTATTCGACATTATAAGCAAGTTCCCTATTATTTTTTACATTATACAAAAAATGCAATATTTTTCATTAATACATGTAAAAAATTCTCATAAAATTAAGAATAACTACATTCATAAAAATATATTGTGTAATCTTTTGTTCTCTAGATGCAGCATTTTGTTATTCCAAATCTATGATATATCTCATATGGATTTACACCAATCTTTGTATCAGCGTAGATATGTTGTGTTCCTCTTTCGTCATATTTATTATGCTTTGATAAAAAGAGATTTTTGTTTTAACTTTCAAGTTTAAGCATGATTAATTCTGCATATTCGTACGAACATATTTCTCATCTATGATATGAATTATATTGGCTTCATGTAATGAAGTGAAAATTTATTTTTTGTTGGTTAGCATGATATCTTTATATTTGGCCTCCGAAGTCGAGATACTATAAAGTACTAAAGTGCACATGGTAACTATTTCTTTAAAAATATTCAGACTATTTCCATTTTACTTATTTTAGTTTGCATTCGGTAATTATCAACAACGCCTCAAGGTTATGGTAAAATTATTGTTTGTAGAGAAGTGAAAGATAATTAAATGTAAATTAGGTTATAAATTTTTCAAATAATTTTTAATTCACGACACAATATCTTTCTTGACAGCAAACATGGAATATTCATTTTATAGTTTCAGATAATTGGCCAAAGTTTATAAATTTTTTTATTTTTAATATATTTATTTATCTTCAAAAATACATTTTATTTTTTTCTTCTCCCAATTAATGTATGAATTATAATGACTGATTTTAATGTTCATTACGTAATAGATTTTTTCATAAACATTCAAATTTCTCAAAGTATAAATCTCGTTAATTTTCAGAAAGAATGATATGGAGAATCAAATTTCGAAAAAATGCTCTCATAGAATTCTAATTGTACTTTCCTATGTAATGTTTTTAAGTGAGAATACTTAAAAATAAAACCCTAATATTTGCCTAGCAGCACCAAATTATAATGATCGATAAATTCATCCTTAATTCAAAACTGAGTCAGTTATCACATAAGCGAATATATAAATTTTTAACCTCAAGATTGGCGTCAAGTAAATCGTACATATGCATACATTCATCTAATTATTGAAGCAGTTTTTTAATTTTATTTCAAAGATATTGGACAATAAAATGTTTTATTTTCATATTTGGTTCGTTATAAAGCACTCCAAAAGAATTCCAGTTAAATATTTTAAATGTGCTTTACCAGATTGGCAGATATTTATTTTCTGTCTCTACGAAGTAATGTTTTCTTACTATTGATATTGTTGAACTTATTTCCTCTTGTATTTTTCTTTGTGAGAAAGTTTAGATCGATTCGAGTTGACTTAAGAGAGAAATGTTTTAATTATGATTGAGATATGTTGTTTTCTGAACAGCAAACCAATTTTTTAAATTGAAATTAATACAATTCTAAACAAATCAGACACAACATTCTATGATCGCTATTTTGTTTTTTAATTCAAGAGTTAATATTGATTTCACGCAGTCGACTATTATGAATCCATTATATCAGTAGTTAATTTGTAAATCATAGACATCTATTTTTTCGCTTGAAGTGATCAGCATTAATGATCTAGTTTTCGATGTGATTTTCACTTTACATGATATTATTTCTCATAGTTTTGGATTTGTAATGAGTTTGAATTGATGAGTAGATAAATAATCTTTTAATAGGTTTATAAATGAGTTATCATACGTTTTCAGATGTAGCAAAAACATTTTATTCATGACAGAGAATATTATCAATGTTAAAGACTATGTTCGTTCTGATTCATCTATAATATAGCGATAGATTTACTTTGTATAATAGGATGATGATGCGTCATTTAACATTATAATTATTTAGTAACATTTTCAAAGTCACCCATATTTCTAATCAGGTAAACTATTTATTAATACCATTCAAAGATGATTTTATAATCTTTAATTCCATTTGCATTCAGAATATAGTTTAGTTTGGTTGTAAAATTGTGAGAATTTAGGTTTAATAAAGATATTAATTTAATAGTAATCATCTGTTATCTTACATAAGATTTCAACGTTTTTATTTTTGTAATATTAAAGATTTCTTATTTTTCTTGTTTGAGATTAATTAGATTTTCATCTTCAACGTGCATTAGATAACGAACCAATTTTATCAGGAATGTGAGTGGATTCTTTTGAGCAGTAATATTGTATGCTATAAGCTATTATATTACTCTTATTAGATTATTTAATTGATTTGAGTTACGTTTTTCGTGAATGATTATCGTTAAAGTAACATGTTTAGGAGTGAATGCATCCAAGAATACGAAATATGAAATTTAGATCCACTTCAGATGCTGAAAAAGTGTTAAAACGAAACTTCTTGTTGATGGAAAACTCTCTAGGTCTTCATGTTGTTATAGTTTTTATAATTCCAAATTTTAAGGTATGTAAACGGTTTCTTTTCAGTCAAGGATTGAAAAGTATTCCCATTCATTTGATTCTACTTAATATATCTAAAAATAAATATTTTATATAGTCACCTAATCAATTTGTAAGTTAATTAAAACTACATCATACCAAAAATTAAGTATTCGTGAAATGTTTAATATCTGTTAGACGTTGAACAATTTTATTTAAAGATAGTTTTTTCGTGTTATTTGGTTTTTCTGATTCAAGCATCGATCAGTTTTGTCATCTCTAGTTTAATGATATATTGAATATTTTTTATTTATTTTTTCGTGCGTTGTGCACCTTTGGTTTAGCAGTTACACTAATATATTTGAATACTTTTCGCCACTGATACCCACTTCATTTTAAATAAATCAATTTAAATTTTTTTAACATAGTTTAATCAATTAAAATATTTTTTTACTGATTTTTCGACATTCTTTTGGTTAATATGGTCACCAAAACCAATCTTCCTTATCCATATTTATCCAATTGTTTTGATAATTATTATTGTATATTATTGTAGTTGCAACACATATTTTACGCACACATTACATTTACATAATTATATACATGTTTTGGTTGAAATGACCTCAAGGATTTTCTCAATTAAATCTTATTTGGCTAAATCGTGGTAAGGATAATGCTAACTCTATATCTTTACACACTTATGACACAGATGCCTATTTATCTATCATGATTGTCAAAATTATATCATTAATTGATACTTTTATATTGTATCTTATAATTATCAATTTTATAAACTGCTCCTGGTTTTTTATGAAAAGCTTATAAATAAATAAAAACTGTACTATTATAAATCGTTTCAAAAATTACACTTTCATCCATATCCCATTTCACATATTCTTGAAATTAGGCAGACTATAGCGAATAAACTATTTCTCTGTAGATTATACATCCATCTTTTATTTATTAAGATAGATTGGGTATTTTCGTCGTTTTATTGGGCACAAAATGGCTGATTATTAGTTATCTCGAAGATCATTAGCTATGCATTAGTTTTTATCGACCATAATCCGCAGCAGCATGAAGTTTATTCATTATCCTAAGAGCCCATTCCTTGAAAGCTTTGTAAATCAGATCGTGTATTTTCTTTTGCCTATAATCTTTTCCTTTCAAAATATATACAATGTGATTTAAGCAGTGAATGATAAACTATAAATGTGCTCTTTTGGTATACTTATAAAATTTAACCTTAAAGAATGTTTTCAAATATCTGTAATAGCAGTTACGTCTGAATTAGTGTATCTTAGCAATGCAAATTATTCGAATAATTATTATCAAAATTGTTTATATCAAATTTTGAAATGTTTGATTAATTAACAAACATAAAAACAAAAAATGTACTTTGTTTTGTACAGATAACGTCAGAATGTAGCTTTGTATCAGAATCCAGTCTAAGATAATTAAAATATTGAAGCACTTATTCAAAGTGTTCTGTAATATTTTCTTGTTAAAAGTATCTTTTAATGCACTCAGAAATCTTTTTCTATCTAACTTTTAGAGATCAAAGCTTTTGTTTGAATCATCTATATAAGAATTGTTGTTCATAATTAGTTTAAGCTAAAATATATCAAATTGTAGTTGAGCTAAATTACTTTATCATTTCAAAATATTTCAAACGTTATGTTTTTAATCTTAAATCACGGAAATTTGTAAAAAGTCAAAAAACACATAAAAATGTAAGAAAAGATATTATCATGATGATATTTATTGAATTATAGTTCTACTATCATTAAATAATTGTCTAGTGTGATCTGATTAAAGATTAAATAAGAAAATGAAATAAAGATAAATTTATTCTTTCACGATAAATTAATTTTAAAATTATTATTCATCTGTTAAAAAAATCAAAAATATGAAAATACATAATTCCGAAAAAATTAATTCCTTTATTTGTGAATTAAAAATTTTTTGCAAAAAAATTATTTTCTTATTCATCATACTTGTATAAATAAAAATTTTAATACAAATAATAATTGAATTTTTAATCCTTTATAAGATGAGTGTTGTTTCATTGAAGGCAAAAAGGTTGCTGGTATATATTCTTACTTTTTAGGTCACTTGGAGAAAAATCAAGACTTGTTTAAAATATTCATCATTTTGTTAAAAACTTTGAATTTTAGGCATTTTAAAATTTACCATAAAGCTGTTTTGTAAAGTAAGACTGTATAACATCACATATATCTTCTATGTTCATTATTTCTGAAAAGAAAACTTGACACAATTATTCAACTATTTAGTAATGGACGATATTTAAATACTTCATATGTCTTGATATATTGAAACGAGATTAGTTATACTGAGATATATTCATACAAGGATAAAAACTCAAATAATATCGTTTTTTGAAATTATAAACTTATAAAAACATTTATGTGTTTATTATTTCAATCAAAAATATAAAATTCAACCTGAAATACAGGATAAAATAAAAAAATATAGAATGCCGATTTGATGAATATATTTGCTGCTTGAAATGCATATTAAATTAAAACATAAAAGAATGAAAAGTGAAAAATTTGATTGAGGTAGAATAAATATTTTTGTAGTTTAAAAATTGAGAGTCATTTATTTTCCAAAAATTAACGAATAATTAAAAAAATCTATCGATATTTTAATTTTTAGCTTATTTTTAATTTTCTTTAATTATTTTATATTTATTTTAAAATATATCATTGTCATATTCAACAAAAATTGGGAATTTTAAACGTTCAGAAAACTTTTTACTTGATTAAATTATATTTACATCCTTTTTAAAACACAATCTGATAATAATTGATGGTTAAAATTTTTTTAGAATTTTCATAAATAAAGTTTGATATCATGAAAAAAATTATTATAATAAATGTCGAAATATGGCGAAATATATTAATATTTGACAAATTTAGTGATCTATTTGACTCATATAATATAAATATTTTTTCATTTTAAAATTAAAATCATCAATAAATTTTGATTACTATTAGAGCCAATTAGGTTTATTATATATTTTAAATATTGAAAAAAAGTTATATCTATAAATTATTTAAATTTTGCAAAAGAATTTCATTTCATTACTGTTCATATTTTTATAAAATTTAAAAAAATAATGCTGTTAAAATTGGAGGATAAATTATTGAACAAAATAAATTATCAAAATATTATCACAAAAACATTTAATTAGGCCCAATGAACTTATTTTCATCTCACGTAAGATTTCAACGCTTTTCGTTTTATTATATTCAATTCTCACAAAATAATGTTAGATAGTAGAGAATTTTTATAGATCTAAATATTTCTCTTAACATACTTAAACCAGTTTTAGTAATTAATCAAATTTATCACTTGATACATAAAAACATATTTTGCCTTATATCTACAATTTGTGGACGACATCACAAAAAATGGGTTTGGAAAATGTCGTTAATTATTTATAAGAATATTTAATTGTGTTAATAAGTAAAATTTTAGATAAATGATCAAAATATCTGAAAAATCAAGTAAAATAAATATTTACATAATAGTAAATATTCAAATAGCACACAATATTACAATTCCGTAATTCATAAGTTTCCAATTTTGACAAATACACTTGAATAATAATTTTATAAAACAAATTCGATCTATATTTAAAACTAAAGATTAATAAAACAAAAAATATTCAAATGCGTAAAATTGGATTTAAACCATGTTATAATTATGTTAATTTTTTTGTTTTATAGATGATGATGCTGACTTTTTTGTCAACATATATGAGCCGTCAAAGTGTTATTCTCAAATTTTATCGTGAACATTAAGCAATTCAAATTTTTTCTAAATTTTATTTTCATGACATATCTATCAGATTCTGCTTTCAAAAATATTTAATTTTTATCAAATGTAATTTAAAAATAGAAATTCTAATTATAAACTATTATGATGTATGTAAAAGAGATTTTATGAAAATCTATAATCGTATAATTTTATTTTTATTTCTTGATATAATATTACAGAGGAACAAATATACTTATACAATCATTATTTTACTTGATTATTTTTAATGATTTTTATCTATGTATCTGTTATTTATACAAATAGATTATTTGTCTTTTTTGATTTTAAAGAACTATCATAGATATATAGATATATTTCAGGAACTCAAGATGATCCACCTTTTTATTATAGAATCAACATGAAGAAATGCAAATTATTTTTTAAATGGTATGTTCAATAATGAAGATATATTTTAACTTTAAAATTTTTTATTCGCAAAAATAACGAATGTACGATTTATAATACATAAGCATAAAAGTAAGCTATTTCGGGTTTTCAGATGATATAATTTAAATTAATTCTTCAATTGAATGAAACTATGTGTAAAAACACAATAAACCGTAAGTTCAACTGTAAAGTTTTCTTTCAGATTCGGCAATACATTATCTAGACAGATTTTTATGAATAGTGTCAATGAAAAACAAGTTTATTTGATTTAAAAATACAGGAATTTCTCTAATTAATAAATATACTCGAAGAAGTAACAAGTGAAATTTAATCTCTATCTTTAGAGGGTGGATCACAGCATAAGAATAAAATGCATTTCGGATAAATAATTGGAGATATTTCAAATTAAATATTAAAATATTTCACGATGTCAAAGAGATAAAAATGTATAACTGATTTCATACCAACTTAAAAAAAATAAATTCATCCAAATATGTTTTTTTATTTATATAGTATAAATATCATATCTTTAGTAAGTTTAAACATTGTGTACACATTTATGTCATAAATTACAATCAATCTAACTTACTAATATCACAGTAGTGTCATAATTTAACGTTTAATGAGCTTACTAATGACTTAAATGATAAAATAAAAATTTAACACAAGAAGAATTATAATAAAGATGATTAAATAAGCATAAATTGTAAAAAATCACGAAAAAATTTTTTTGAAAAAGGATGCCTGCAGTTTAAAAGACAATAATTTTCGCGATATTGAAAATATAGTGTTAAATTAAGGTGATAACAGCTATTATATTTAAAAAACGCGATATTGTCAAACATATTTGTGTTTCTAATTCCTAACACATAACATGGTTTACTCTAAGATGTTATTTATTTAATAATCATAATATGATTGAGCCTTAATCTCTTAATGCTCGTTGTAGACATGACTAATGGTATGATTTATTCTTAAAATATGATATTTTGAATGCCAAAATACGATCGTGCAAAAACATAATCAAATGAGCGATACAACTTTTTACAAAGTATCTGAATATAAAAATAAAATACTTCATTATTTATTTGAGATATGATAGTTTAAACGTAACACATAAATATTTAAATCATTAAAACATCAGAATTCACAATGACACAAATTCTAATAAGATTCCAAAATTAATTAATTGAAAAATTCTCTGATTACTTTTATCAAATTTTCAGAAAATTTTATCGGTTATAATCAGAAATTCAGTTTTTTGAATAATCTTTTACATCATCAAAAAAATATAATATGTAAAAACAATGATTTGGAAAATATAAATTTTCTTAATTTAACTTGATAAATTCCATCAGATTCTGTTTTGATCAACTTTTAATTTAGGTTTTAAAAATCTCAAAAATTTAATTTTATTTATTTTCCTCTTTCGTAATAACTTCTACGTTATGACAAAAAACTAAATCTTGTTTTTTATCCTTTTTAATCTTCTTAAGAGAATTCAAATGATTCAAATATTTTTTAAAAACACTAAAACATCCAATACTTTGATTAAGTTTCACAGATAATAAATATAGCAGAATGGTTACTTGTTACTTAACTTAACATAAAGATTAATATTTGCAAATATTTGTGTATTTTTTCAATCGCAATATTTAAAATGATATTACGATTTTGCCTTCTTTGGTTAAGCTGTCATAATTTACAAGTACAAGACAAATCTAACATACGTCTGTTTATAATTACTCTAAAAATATAATAACAGATTCTATCACGTCATTTTTGACAAAATGTTCATTGTATTACTTCTTATTTGACGACATAATATCATATGTAATCCAATGTTTCTTGCACCATCTTATAAATACTTTATAAATTCGAAGTTTTCTTTGTATTTTCCAAATTCTAATAAAAATTTCCTTCAATTTTTGGTTAATCAGCGTGAGTTTTCCTTATTTAATTTTCGAATCTGTCTAAAATTTATAATGAAATGATTGTATTAATTGTCAACTTAAATACGCAATAATTCATTTATTGGATAAATTCAAACAAAAGTTTGCTTTCTAGTTAAAACCTTCTCGAATTGTTGTAATTCAAATTATTTTACCATTTTGAGAAAACGCTCCTTTATATAAATTTATCATTAATTTTGACTTAATTTGAAAAATTTAATCTTTAATTTTGATCTCACGGGGTTTTATTTTGTGAATTTTATATATTTTGATCAGATCTTGATATTTGTACTTGAGAAGAGAAACTATTGACCAAAATTAGAGCAAATAATGGTGAAAATCAATTGAAGCTAGAAACATTGTCAAATATAAAATAATTTACCATCATGAACTAATCGGTACGTAAAAATTAGAAGGTTTAAATATTATAAACTATCATAAAAGCATCATTGTATCATCAAGGATTAAACTTACTGTCAAAACAGCAGCTTATATTTATTCTGAAAAAATAAATTTTGTAATTTTAAAAAGAATAATTTTTGACAAAACAAACCTACGTTTTTACTCATAATTATAACAAGATTTTAATCAATGTTTTTAATTTTTTTTAATTTTCGTCCGCATGTATTCTTTTTACTTTGAACCATAATTTAATATATTAGGTTTATTTAAAATAAAACAATCATTGAAATATATTCGAATAATTTCTTATTAATGAAGTTTCTGAAAAGATCTTTGATGTTTCATGCTATAATGAATGTTAAAATGCAAATAAAATTCAAAAATTGCCAAATATTATCTTCGGTGTATATGAGTTAAATGATAGAGTAACTATTAAATCTATCATAAAACTGATAATAAATATTAATTATCATACGTTGTGTGCGATATGTGGATGAATCATGAAATATAATATCGTAAAACAGTAAAAAATAAATTTCTTTACCAACGTGTCCATATATTATAAACAAGAAAAAATGGAGTATATTATCAAATATAAATTATAGAATTTTGTAATTATATAGTTATTAATCTTCCCTCTTTTATGAAGGAGACATATTTTATAATAAAATAAAAATTTTTTAAACAAAAACATTTATATTGAATGTTCAAATAATAAGTCCATTATCAATTAAATGAGTCGACTGGCCCTAACTATACGATATATAGATAATTAATACAATAATCAATGGTTAAAAATATATTAAATTTGAGTTTATTATAAATAAAATTATGATAAAACGGTATTAAAAACTTTATATTTATATATATGTTTAAAATCATTTTATAGTTATCTATTAAGTAGGATATAAAAAGTGCGCATGAGTGAAGTAATATTTTGGTTAACGTACGAAATAACCCGAAATTTTTAAATTATAAATATGTATTCTTTATAAATTAAAAAAATTGTCATTATAAATAAAAATTTCAATTAATTATTATATTTTTGTCTATTTAGTGATGTAAATGAAATAACTTTATAAAAAATGAATTTTATCTTATCTCTAATTATTATATAATAGTGTGTATATAATATATATATATATACACTTTTTTGTCTTAATTTGTATGTTTTCGTATCACAATAAATTTTTTGTATTCGTAAAAAAGTCAATACATAACAATGAAAGCGTAGCATTCACATCTTTTCGAATATTCAGAATTTTAACATTATTAATTTTATTAATTAAAAATTCGACGAATCTATCATATGGAGGTATTTTTATCGTAGGTATGATTTTAAAACTTGCGCATACTCGCTTAATCTCGGTTCATGATTTAATAATCGAAACATTGCTTAATTATAAAAAATGTTTATTATATCTTAACAGTCACTGATATTATTTTAGTTCAAATATTTTACAAAATTACTATCGACGAGTTAAAAACATGCTATGATTTATGCGAGTTTGTCAAATGATAATTTTAACAAGATTTAATTTACTCTTTTGATATGTGAAATACAAATAGAATTTTTCACTAAATTGTGTGATGGATTAATAATTAACATTGAGCACGCGTAGATCATTATTGCCCTTTCAATAACATCAATGAGATAAAAAAGTGTGGAATTATTAATTAATTTATATTCTCCAACTAAATCATAATAATTTGAAAAATAAACCTATAACATGATGATAGGATTTTTGGATTAAAGATGCAGTCTTTTGTATTAAATACGTTTTATGTATTCATCATCTTTCAAAATTATAATGTGATTGTTTTCTAAATATGATTATGATCGATCTTCTTTGTAAATTTTTTAATTATCGAGACATTATGAGATGAAAAATCACCTCTATTATGGTATTTATTTTGAGAAAATTTATTTTGATATGTATGAACATTTAAGATTTTTGAATAATCATGAATGAAGAGCACTTATAAAATTCTTTTGATTTTTTAATTGAATAAAGTTATTTGATTGTAATACACCCTAAATCAACATATTATTTGTGTTAAATTTATTTTCTTAGAATTTTATTAGTTTTTGAAGATAAGAAAGAAAATTTTTTCATAAAATGAGTTGAGTAGCTCGCATTTTTATAATTTAAAAAAAATAATCGTTTAAGATCAAGAGATCAAATATGTTTATGTGTTACATTTCAGTTATGATTTGAGTTTTTTAAGTTGTTTTAAGATGAATTTCAAAGATAGTTTGTTAAAAATGTTTCTTTTGAAAAATTATTCGATAGAATGCTCTTTTATCATTTAATGCCACAATGAGAAGTATATTCAATCGAAATTGATTTTCGCTATTTCTAAATTTTAATTTAAATATCAATAATTTTATATAAAAATATATATTTCACAATACTCATAGTAATGAACATTTTGGACGATTTTGGAATGTTTGACAATCTGACACTAAAACAACTTAATTTTATAAAATAAATTTATCAAACATTTACGGTTTTATCATTATCATCGTAAACTTAAGATTTTGGTTTATTTATTAAAACTTTAAATTTAAAAAATAATAAAATTTTTGACAGAAAATAAAAAATATTTCATTTTGAATAAGTAACTCTAAATCATATATGATTATTTTATCATCTTTTTATCTTTGAAAATTAGATAATATTTTATCATGTACTTTGAATACATGTAGACTAAAGTTTGCGCAAAATCTATTGAAATTTTAACATAAAAATAGTTTGATAATTATAATACGATGCCAAGAAATATTCATTACTATACATTTGTCGAATTGATATTTCGTTATTAGGTATGAATGTCGTTTATTTAATTTCAATTTTCTACATTGAAAAATATCAAATAAATAAATTTTTTTGTTTAAAAGAAGTTTAATGTAAATTTGAAAAATACTGTTCGAAAAAATACACACTCTAATTCAAAGATATTATGTTGATAATGTATGGAAAAACGTTATTTTAAATATAGTTGCTAAAATTTTTTGATAAAAGTAAATTTTCAATGATTGATGCATTATTCACCACTTTAAGTCGTGTAATCACATTAATTTCAAATTATTAGTTAAAATTATTTTAAATCAATATATAGCATTTATATCTCAGAATCTAACGAAAAAGAAAAATTTCAGAAAGAAAAATTTTATACACATCGATGGTTTGTTTATATTTTCTTTGATAAAAACTAATCGCGTTTCATAGAATTAAAAAATAAAAATTAATTGTACATAATCTCTCTTAGTTCATTTAAATATTCTTCTATTCCAATAAAAATTGTATGAAGATGAAAAAATGATAGAATTAAGAAAATTAGTAAGAAAATATGCATATATCATAAACATTATTTGATATCAAAGCCTATTATTACTCGTCTGATCTAAAACATTTAAAACAGATAAGATGGGTCGAGTAACAGTTAAGTATTGAAAAATTAAAATTATCTTAGAATATAGTCATCTCTTATTTTTACACATAAATCAACGTAAAAACTCAGAAATTGATGTTATATTATAGAATAAATTTAAGAGTAATTATCAGAGACGATCAAGGGTTCATATTCAAATTTATTTTTTGAGATGTAAAACAAGTTAGATAATTCCTCGGCCAGGAAGTTATCTATTTCTTAAATTAAATTAAGTTAAAATATATTTTAGTACTTTTTAATCAATTTTATCGCAAATTTACACATTGATAAACAAAAATAATAAATAAATAAATTAAAATTAGGTTTAAATCTTTCACATTCTCGGAACACTTTAAAAACTAAATTTTGTAAATGAAATTATTTAGTTACGTTGGAGGAGTAAATGCTGAAAAGTAGCCATCAAAGGTCGATAAGGAATGATCCAATATCAAATTTATATATGTTTTAATCTTAACTGTCATCGTATTTTATTTTTATTTGTTTATAAAATCAATTATATTTGATCGAATAAAAGTAAAGTTGAACATTTTTGTTGTGATGAATCTTATGAATATTTTAAAGTAAGAGAAGAGAATGTGTCATGTAATTTCTCCAAATAAAGTTAAGTTAATATTTTATTTTTGTCTAAGAAGATCATTTGGATCATAATGTACAAAGACAGATTAAAAATATCCTTTTATTTAAAAACTTGTTTTTGTCATAAAAAACTTATTATTTCAAAATTTATGAATGAAAAAGAAAAAATAATTGTAAAAATCGAAATTTAAATGATACAAAACGGCAAGAAACTGTGATCTAAATAATTACAGATTATGAATACAATGCCTCTATTATACCAAATTCGAAAAGTAATGGACTAAGATATAAAACTAAAGTAATAAAATGTATTGTTAAATCTTGTCAGTCTGCATGTTTTAGAAATATTTTTTGACCGAATATTTTTTCTTGTTTACATATAATATTATTAGTGTTTGAACTGACAGGGTTATCATCATAAAGCTGATTGGCATAAAATGATATAAGAAAGCATATATACGAATAATTTAGATTCTAAGGTATCATATTATGTTTGTGAAAAAGATAATGTTAAATATAGTTATAGATTGAATTTTAATAAATGTGAAATAAATATTTTAAATGAACACGTATAACACAAAAAGAATAAGATAAATTTCTCGGCTTAGATTTGTTTAATTCAACTGAGTAAATAAAAATACATTTGAATTGAAAAAATGAAAGTTTTGATCCATAACGGAAAGGATTGTTAAATATTAACAATTTAAACATATAAATTATTGTAAAAATATGATATCATATTTCCTCTTCTTTTATAAATACAATGTGAACGATTAATACAGTGGCTTGAGAAAATTTGACAAATTTAATCATAAAATGGATAAAAATTATTCAGGTTTATAAGTTTCAAACAACGAGATTTTATGATACACATCAGAGTTTCTGGCAATTGACAGAACAAATTAAGCATTTATAACCAGATTGATAGATTTTAAAAATTTACAGTTTTAAACAGAGAGAGGATTTCTTATTCACTACTATATTTTGAATAGCATATATATTTTCTTAAATGACATCAACAAATAATACATCTTTGGTTAATTTATTTAGGTTTATAACATTTATTACTGGGTATATTCAAGAATTTTCAAACAGTTACGAAAGTTGATATCTATTAAGAATAAAAATTCATAAATGTTTCTTAATTTATCATATATTAAACCAAAATTATTATCGTATCACAAAATTTCAATTTAAAAATTACATTTGATAAATGATAATTTTAGATTTTACAACAATTATATTGATGATAATTGATGAAAAATATCTAAATACTAGTTTTAACTATTTAAGTTCGCTTCATGAATATTTATAAACTTTATATCCTCAAAAACAAAAATATTTTCATTTTAGTTTGTTTAAAAATCCTTATCTTTTTAACGTTTGATTCAATGAAAATCTACTGTGCAGATAAATTCAAAAAAGAGGCAATTATCTGAATTATTATGTAAATATTTTCATGAATTTTCCTTTCTATTATGATCCAATGGGATATATTCTTGATATACAAATAAATCGATAAAAATAAATATTTTTAGAAATTTTCCATTTACCAAAATAAATTCAAATTATTTTGCATTAGAATATGTTATGATAAACTTATAACGGATTCATTTTTATAATTTTGATTGAGATTGTTTTCTAAAATTTAAATTTCTAAAATTTTCTTAAAAATTGTTATTTGCAAGTCCAAAATAAATTATCAAAGATTGATTTTCAAAAATTCACTTGAATAATAACGCCTTAGTAAATTTTAACAGATTGAATTCAGATTTAAAAACATTAGAATTCAAAATGAATATTTGATTTATATTTTTTAAATATTAAATTTTGAGAGTATACCTTAGTAAATTTAAAGATGTTAAACATTCATTCGAATATATAAACTACGTAACCTCCATAAAGTTTCACAGAAGAGTTAAGATAAAATTTATAAATTTCAACAAAAGTATTTCCATTTAAAATCCATTAATAAAATCCAAAATGAATTTTCACATATAAATTTATCTCATAACCATGACAGAATCAAATAATTTTTATGAATAGTTAGCTTATAAAATGATTGAAAAGAAATGAAAAGTTATTAAATGTTAGTTTATATTAGATTTATATAGTGTTTTAATTCTACAGAAAAATGCAATAAAAGAAATCTAAAAGAGGCATGTTTACACTTTTAGAGTTAAGAGATGCTTAAATTTACAAATTTGGAGTTCAGTTCAAATGAGTAAGAAAAAACTCTTTGAATATCTCTGGTTCGTATAAATGATAAAATAAAATAAGGTCAAGCAGTTGAAAAAGCATCTGTTCAGGGAATTGATTTTAAATTGCAAGTAAAAAACCAAAAATAATGAGGCTCGAGATCAATCTAATTAAACCATGTTTCATCAAAACAGTGTACAAATATCATTATAAATGGATTACTTCTGATATATCAAGGCCAGAGAATGCGCAAAATCAGATATGATAAATTTTATACCAGTTGATAATGGATTACTTTAAATGTTTTCGAAAATACACTGTATTACATTTTAAATCATTAGTTGTTTGGTCGGTTTGGTGCAAACGGTTGAATTGTCAGCGAGTTTAAAGATGTAATTTGGAAAACTATGAAATAAAAATGACACCTGCTGTATTTTTAACGTTGTTTAAACAGACCGGTTTTGGTTGTAATTATCTCATAAGAGATAAGAATTTAAAGATGAACATTGTAATTATTGAAAAAAAGTAAAGATAGGAAATACTTAAGGTTAGTGCAAATTTAAATGAAATTGTAAAAGCACTTCTTCTTGAGACTATAATGTTTGGAAAAGACTAACATTTTCAAATATAAAAGAATGACCATGGCTAATTCAAGTAAGAAGACGAAATATAATAGCATCTGGAGATTTTTATGATATTATGATCATAATCTCAACGACATGTTTTAAATTTTTATTGCTTGTTGATAATCAAACTACTCATTCAATAAATCGAAATTCAAAAATATTTAATTTATTTTTGAAAGAAAAATATGATTGCTCAAACACAATAAATGGAGAAACGCATTTTAAGAAATTTATAAGTACATATACAAGCTTTTTTTTATTATTAAAAATATCAAACAAAAAGACAAGGTAAGCACATTTAACATAAATTTTCATATGAATTTAAAATTATTTGTCAAGATTAGATTTTGTTTTACCAACTAATCTTTAAAAGAAATACATTAGGTCAATATTTAGCTGAAATAATTTTGAATTGAAATAATCAAAATAGAGTAATGACTTTCAATTAAAGATGTCGAAGAATTACACGATAAAAACACGTTTTTCAGAATTATGATAATTTTGCTATCGATAAGAAACTGATAAGGTGATGTTAAATGATTAGAGAGAGATAGTAGAATATATACTTAAAATTATTTGATTATGATATTAATGTTGAGAAAATGATTATATTTAAATATCAAGATATTGATATAAATTATTCAGATATTAGCATGAATGATTCCCACAGATACAAACTATTATTTAAATTTGATAATATTTTTGAATATAACATAATATAAAATCTGGTATAACCAATGATATTTATGCAAAATGCGTGTTAGTATTCGTGATTATGTTTTTGAGAATGATTTGACTGAATTGTAAAAGTTAGATTCGAATGAATTTACGTCTTCATTATAGTTTTTGTTTTAACTATTTGCACTGAAATAGTTGCTTATTCTTGAATTGATATAAAATGAAATGATTGATTGAAGTTACTCTTATTAGATCATAAAATAAAAATCATTGTTTTTTGAATCTATCACTATGACTCTTTTTTCAATGAATCATTTGATTACACATTGAAAGCTTAATAAACTTCAATCCTTCTAAAAAGTCTAAAAACCACAGAAATGATACTTTTGTTTGTATATGTTGGTAAAACTATATTGGAATTCAGCATTATATAAAATAATATTAAAACAATTTTTATTAAAAACCTGACTATTACATCGATATCGTATTTATTTTTAAAATTGCAATTGCGTAAATATAATAGTTCATCCTAACTACTGCATGAGACTAAATACCTAAATATATTTTAGTTGTAGAATTTTTAATAAATGAGTAAATATTTTACAACTGATAATTTTAAAAATTATCAAGTATTATGGAATATAAGCGAATATGATTTTAGGATTTTATTTCGATATAATTTAAAAATATTTGATCGCAATCATTTTTGACGAATCCTTTATTGTCAAAAATATTCAAGTCGAATAAAATATTGAATCATTTAACACACCTTGAAATTTTTAAAAAATTTACCATTAATGTATTATTTTATTATACTTATAATTTAAATCATAAATTTAAACATTAAATTTTATAAATGTTTTGTAATGATTATAATCGTAAACGGTCGGACAAAATCAGATAATTAAAAATTTAATTTCTCTTAATTATGGTTTTTTATGTTTTCATTTTTTTGATTTTGGTATACTCTTCGATTAATAACCAAACTATTCCGAAAAACGTTTCCATAGACGATAGAGTATACATTATTATGTTCATTTCTATCATTCTATGGGCGGTGTATTCTATTTATTTATTTATGAAGTCTTGCATATCAAAAGTATTCATTTGATTGAAAATTTAAGAATAATACTAACTCAGAAAATATTCAAAATGGACGATATTTTCATTCATCCAGAAATGCGCAGAAAGTCGACGTAAGAATATCTTCACCTGTATCAACCTTCATCTATCCATCTAGATTTTAGAAAAAATGGTGTATAAGCCACATAGAGACTCAACCGATTCAACTATTGATCCCTCATATCCTCCTCGTATGGACATTTTTAAATTCTTAGCTAATTATGAAAACCAAAATGTTGAATAGAATTCGTTTTAAAATATATAAATCCCAAAAATTACATTTTAGACAACGTTAATTGACATATTACATCAAATATTTTTTGATAAAGATCAATAATCGTGATCAACTGAATGTTTATGATTTATAAAATTCTCGGTATTACCTAGAAACACTCATAACAATAAGTTCAGAAATTTTTTACATCATTAAACTACAATTAATCGGTAACTTAATAGATCAATGTTTAAATTCATAAGGATATTTTTTTACTAAATATCAATTTCTTATACAATGAACATATATTTATTTACGTATTCATTCTTAAAAATTTTATCTATTCTAAATATTATATGTGAAATAGATCGTATCAATAAACTGTAAATAATAAAATTTCCTATCCTGGTATTTTTAATCAACACATGTAAATAATATTACAATCTGTGAATCGTTTTCTATTCGGATAAAAAAAATTACCTTAACATAAATATTCCTTATAAATACTACTGCTACGATATTAGTATCATTTTTTGAATAACATATATGAATAAATAAATAATTTTAATTTAATTTTATCAAATGATTGAAACTCAAAATTATCTAAAACTTATGTATCTTGAATTGTTGATAAAGAAACTTATTTGAAATTTTATTTTTTGAGAATTGATTCACAGTTTTAAAATACTATATATTTTATAATATGAAAACAAACATCATCTTCATTTTATTTATTGAACAATGAAATGATTTTGTAGTTTTATAAACTCAACCAAAAGTGTTAAAATCGTTTCTATGTTTTCAAATTATAAAATACAGTCATAACTGATTTTTAAGAAATTATTTGAAATAATATACTTTTTAAAACTGTCTCAAACTAACAGTTAAACCTTTTTAACCGTTAAAAAGTTGTAAATATTGTTTGTAAAACTCTTTAATATCAAGAGTTTGACAGTTTTGGTTTATTTTAAAGAGTCAGAATGTTAGATTTATTGAAATAAATCCTTCTATATTTCGAGAAATACTCTTAATTTTTCCTCATGAATAAATCTGTATTGTGATTTATTTTAGATTTTTGGTAACAAATTTGTTAATTTTCTTGGCATTATGCCTATACATTCGATATTTTTAATTTTTAAAATCAGAAATAATCAACTTGACAACGTAAAATGTTCATTATGACTTTAAACTTATGATGCATTTAATAATATTTTGTCGGTATCATTGTTGATTATTTATTTATGGATTTTAATTCAAACATGCAAACTAACAATTAGAAAGCAATAATTTTTATGATTGTACTTCAAATATATTCTTAAGTTCAAAAATAAAAAATTCTTTTTGTTTATGATATCATAATATTTTATATTTACAATGTTGAAAAATTTTACGATGCTATCAATTTATATTGTTAAAAATCGACGTATTTAACAGATTTTACCAACCACATGAATTTTTTAGAAAGTGTAGATCACTTACAAATAAATGTAAATATACAAATGTAATAACAATAAACAGAAGTATATTATGTTGAAAAATAAGTGATTAAATTATCAACTATATAATTTCCTTTTTGAAAAAAACAAATTTTTTAGGGATATAATTCAAATTGAATTTAATAATTTAAACACTAAAATTCAAAGAATTATTTTGTTAATTTAAAGTTTTAAATTATATAAATAAATATTTAAAGCATATTATTTCGTTTATAAACGCAATTTTCAGCTAAATAGCAACAGTAAAATATGTGAATTTTTTTAATTGTTTGATAGAACTATATTTGAGAGTTTATAGAGATTAATTTCATGGATATTCTTTTCTCAGTATATTTATACATAAAATTATTAGATTGAAAATATAATTATTTAAATCAAATTTTAAGAAATTAAAAGTAATTCTATTCGTAAAATCATAACTCTTCTCTTATTAATTTGATTATTGCATATTCCTCTGAAGATATGATGTGTTTCAAAAGTTCTAAATTTGTGTATTATTCTTAAAATAGCTTTCGGGTTTTGTTTTTGTGTCATTTAACGATTTTTATAAAATGATTTTCAAAAGATAAACATAATTTTCTTATCCAATAATGTATTTTGTGATGAGAGCTTCAGTGGATAAAACTCATGTATCAAATATATTGAAAATTTTAAAAAGATTCTGTTAAAATAGGTATATATGCATTTGAAATATTAATTTTTATTGTGTATTTATTGTCAATATTTAAACATAAAAATAATAAAAACTACTTTATTTAAGAATGTCTAAACGTATTCAAATAATGAGAGAATAAAGTTTTAAAAAGACAATAAATTATATGTAAAATAATTTTTTCAAACATATTTTCATGTTTATTATCTTCGGAAAACTATTTAGAATATCGGTGATTTTTTGTGTTGATGAATTCTTTCAATGTTGATTTACTATCTCATTTGATTTAATCTCTGTCAAATAAAATGAAGTTACAGTCGAATCTATCTGTTCATTCTAAAAGTTTTAATTAACATATAATAAAAGGCCTGATATCTTTCCTTCTATAATTCCTTTTACAAAATTTATAAATAATAAATTATTTATCATAGATTTTGTTTAATTTAAATAAGGAATCTACAAATTAAAAATGAGTCGTAATATTAATTGTTCATTTTTTATGTTTTAAAATATCTCATACAATAAATTATATTATGTTAAAAATTTTTAAAGTCATTGGTAGCACGAAAAAACTTAATAAAACTCTGCATCTATAAAAATATATTTATCAATGAATCATTTTTTGTTCTATTATGTGGATATCATTTTATTGTTTCATAATTGAAGATATTTTATCATATGGAAGGTAATTCAGATTAATTTCCCATTTACCATTTAAAGAGCACAGAAAAAAACATGGAAAGAGATCAATCTTATATTTATTTATTGAAATAATATATTTAAAAATAAATATGAATATACTATTAATTAATTGTAATTTTCAATCTTATGAAAAAATAAACAAATTTAATCATATATTTATTAATTTTAAGAATACCACATTTTTACCATATAATACATTGATATTGTTTATCTAAAAAGATAAAAACATCAAATAAAATATTTTATTACATTTCGCCAAAAATTCTTTCATATAATTATCTAATTAACCTCTGAGATGAACTGATAATTTATTTGAATCATAGAATATCTTTGATAATATGTTTGCTTCACTCAATAAATACATTTAAATCAGAAATAATTTTTTTATTGAGTATATTACTCATAACTTAAGCAAATATTACTTTGCAATGCTATAAATATTTTATGTAAGATGAACTTATGTTTTGCTGTACATACTTTATTTAGATCAATGCATATTTTCTCAAAAAACTCGTCAAACAAAAATTAGTATGAGTATATATACGTTTGAATGAAATAAATAATAATATGAATCATACCATAACAAACAATATGTATACCCAAATCAGTATATGATTATGAATTTTAATTTATAGTGCTGATTTTTTTCATAATTATGCTTTTAAAAAGTGTCATTACGACACCTTAAATTCTATAGATTTCAGCTTTATAAAAATTGTAAGTTCTTACAATTCATATACATTTTATCGTTTATTTATATTTTTTGTATTGCCATGACAGCATTCGTCTTTAAAACTAATTTTTCGTCATTTCTGAAAAATGAATAATTAAAATATCATGAATGTAATATTATTTCACAAAAATATATAGTTTGTCGTATATTTAGGATAAAAATAATCCATCCTTCTGATTTTTAACGTTGATACAAAATTTTTTTTATCATACATTGATGAAAGAATTATTTTTTTATCTTAAATAGGTATGCATCATTATTATTAATGTTCTTCAGAAATAAATTAAAAAAGAAGAATTTATCTTAAAATGATTCAAATCAAAGTATAAAAAATTTATCAAGATAAAAATTCTATTTACTTATTTTTATCAAAATATATGCAGCCAGTCTGATTAATGAAGCTAAATCTTTGAAATATATCCTCGAAAAATTATTTATTTATAAAAAGAATCTTAAAGAACGTAATTGTCGACATAATCATCACCGTAAAATTGAATCTGGATATCCCTATATCAATTTTATTTTGAAAAGAATAAATCGTTAACCTGTTTCTTATGTCATCTCATATATGTTTAGAAATTTTTTATAAAAAATTATGCTTTTCTGTTAAATGAAACACATCATCTTAAACATATTCTTGATAAATTACTTATTCCATAGTATTTTTAATATTTTTTGATTTTTAAATCAGGTATATTATGTATGAAACAGAGAATATTTTTTTAACATTAAATTAACGAGCAAAAATTTTATTTTCCCACAATTGATAATTGAGTTTTTTCTCAATTTATTTTTATGAAAAATAAAAATTGCGTAAAAATGTAAAATCAGTTGCATAATTATATATTTATTTCTATTCAAGTATAAGATATTATTAAAAATTTCAGCATAAAATTATTCTATAAAATATATTTATTTGAATTCGTTTTATAAAATGAATATATATTTTCGTTAATTAAATAACTTTTTAAAAGTATAAAAATTATTATTTTTACTTGTCGTATATTTTTTCCAACTTCGAACAGTCTTATTTGTAAAAGATAACTTCTCCTTCAAAAGTATTTTAATTTATAATGGGTTAGATATACTCAATTTTGTTTCACTCTTTTTATCATTTACATTTCTACGTATATTAAAAATATAACTGTTCAAAGTCATATTTTATTTTATCATATTCTAAAATTTAAGACAGAATAATTACGCATACAATGTAGGATATTAACTCAACAAAATAGATATAATTAGAAGAATTAAAATTATTCAAAAAAACAGAAAAATAAACAAATATTTTAAGAGTACACATATATACGTTTTTGATCTTTTTAATAGTAAATTAAGTGTTTTATCATGTTCTACATTCATATTTTCTCGAATTTGTTTTTTTGAAGTGTTCAACATTATTAAGGGTTAAAAAATCAATAAAAGATGAAGATTGCTTATGAACTCAACAACTTGAAATCATGATAAATATCTGAATATATAATGAATATTACCATATTAAATAACTCAATTATAAAATCTTATACGCCATTTAAGCTTAATATATGTAAAATATAGTTAATTATAATGATGGATTCAATCACTTTAACGATTTTTTTATGATGATAATTAATTTATTGCTAAAAATATTTTGTCGAAAAATTAGCTAAAAGGAGTATTTACAACTTTCTAAAATTATGAAAAAATTAAAAATTGATCAGAAAAATATTAACGAGTTGAAAAGTTAAAAAAAAGAAGAATCAATTGTATAATAAATTAATAGCCTATATTTTTGTTAAATATATCTTCCACATAAATGTTAAACAGGCTTCTTTTAGGGATTTGATATTTATTTTCACTATAAAATCTAAAAGGTATAGCTTTTCAAAATTTTTTAAAACTGAAGTTATTTTCTTTTAATTTTTTAAAATCCAAAAAGTTTCAAATAATTTAAAACATTGTAAAGATGTTTGCTGTTATTGGATGTTTAAGATATGAAATATAGAGAAATCGGAAATAAAAATAGTTATCAAATTTCCGAATTTCATATAAACCGATATTTTTGCATTATATATATATCTGTGGAAAATAAGAAAGTAATTTATTTTTTGAAGAATATTGAAAAACATATTTAATTCTTACAACAGAGGGCCCATTATAAGTTAGAAACTTTTTCTTATTCTGTGTAATTATGAATATATTTATTTGAGAAAAAATTTAAATATAACATGATCCTTGCGTTTAGTCATATAATTAAATTGATAATCAATGGTAGTGAAAGAAATTGCTCAGAAGATTATTAAATATATGTAATAAATCCTCGAAAGCTCAAATCAGGAATCGCTGAAGGTACGATATATAATATCACATTTATACGAATCCAATATGCCAGTCAAATGTAACTTTAAAATAACTTGAGTGATAACCTAAGTGTAAATGAACGATAATAAGTTTTAAAAGATGGACATGAAATTTATTAATCATACTTTTTTTCAAATTTCTGTTCAAAATAGACTTAATTGTAAACAATAATGTATCTTTTAACCTATAATAAAACGTTTCATGTTAATTCACGATTCAAATATACACGTCAATTTGATTAGTACTTTAAATACACATTACAATTCACATTAATTTTTTAAGTAATCAAAGATTTTTACTTCTTAATTAAACATCTGTCATGATAGGTTTTAAAATCTTTTTGTCTCATAACAAACTAAGCTTTATTCATTCATTCTCTATTGAATCTGAATAAATAGCCCTTTAACGTTTTAACAAGAATGTCTGTAAAAGAATATATTAAGATAAATATTTAAAAACATTTAATTGAATAAATATCAAAATTTAAAGTAGATAAATTATATTTATTTGATAATACCATTCTATTTTTTTATTTTAGAATAAATAATTTGTTTTGACTGTTTTTCAATTTTTAGATGTCAAATTTTAATATGATACTAACAAAATAATTGAATATGAATTGATTTTATTTAGATCTAAAATATAAATGAAGTAAAGATAAAATTTAAAACAAATATATCATGAGATTTTTTTAACTAAAAATTGTTTATATCCTATAAAAATAAGGGAATGAAAAAAATATTTTCGATTTTTAGCTACATATTCCGTAAATTGAATTATTATTGAATATCGAAATATAGTTCAATACAAGAGTAAATATGTTATCTGATTGTGAAAGCACGATGATATATTGAAACCGAGTAAATACATAAAGAAATGAATACTCTCTATATGTAAAGTTCTATGCATATAATTCGTAGTCTAGTAAACTTGAAAGTAATTTTACCTCATTGATAAAATTTTTTAAAATTTAAACATAAAATTTCACAAAAAGAATAAATGATTAGACAAGTTATTTAACGTGTATTATTAATTTTAACTGGTTTTTAAAATAAAGTTTCATGATATTTTGAAATATATGGTTTTTCGGATTAATTCATAAATAAAAAACTTTTTTTTCTTTATATATCAAGATTTTTAAACTATTTATTTATCAAGTCTTTAAGTTAAACATAAAAGATAATTTAACGAGATTCAAAAATAATGCTTACGTTTATTTAAATGAGTTTATATCTGAATGAATATAAGCGTTTTTTGATTTCCGAAAAACACGAAAACATAAAAATATTCTTTTTGAAGTAAAAATTTCATACATATTATCACAAGTAATGAACCTTGAAACAAGGAAATATGATTAAACGATAAACAACATCGAAAAAATAACCAAAAAATCTAAATTACAAGTATATTAACTCTTTATATAAATATAAACTCTTTAATTATTCTACATAATTTTTTTTCTTTAAAACAAGTATTTAAACTATATTTTTAAGCGTATAATCAATGTTTTTACATCATTTATTTCTCATCTAAAATGTAAATTTCAATAAGATCAAATAATTTAAAATTTATTCAAAAAATACAAGGGATATAAAAAAATTTTATTCAAATAAAATTCTTCATCAAAATAGTTATATTTTGAAGAATATACATTTTATTCAACTATTTTATATTATTAAGGGATAAGTGAAAAAGATATGTAGAGATAATAATATGCAAGAAATATTTAAAAAACACAATTAATCTTAAATTCGTACACTTCGGTATACGTAAGTTGTTTTAACATTTTTAATTTGAAATATATCATTCTTTAAATGTTCAAATTAATTTAGTTTGAGATCTATTTGATAAGAAATTGACTTAATTTTTAATTTAAATAAAAAATGAAACTTATTCTCTATGAATCGATTATGCTTGATAAAAAAGAAAACCTATCTGTTTTATGTTTTCTTGTGCACATGTTTGATATTTATATTCAAATAATCTTCATAACTTTATCTATATCATTAAAATTTTAAACTTTTTTCACAAGAGATACAGGAGGTCACTTTTAACCAAAACTATTGCATACTCGGTGCTTCTTAGTGTTGGACTCTCATGTCTCAAATATTTTTAAGAAAAAGGTGATTGTCTCTCATCCATTTGAGTGTAAAAAGGGTTAAAACGAAAATGTTTGATAATATGTTATAAATTCTGAATCAAATATACAAAAAAACTGTTGTAATAAATTAATAATTATATCAATAATGTTCAAATTTAATATACGTTAAGTCAATTTCATGTTTACAGAAAGAAAAATTGATTGTAAATTATTTCCAAATTATTGATCAAATATATGAAATTGTTAATTTTTAAACAAATTCATAATTTAAAATAGATACTTTTTTCAAGTTTTTATTATCTTACACTTTCATTAATTTGATAAAATATCTTTCAAATTTTTGTCATAAATACATAAGACAAAATATTATTTTCTTATTTTAGGTAGTTTAAAATATAATAATAAATTTAATAACATTTTTACACTTTTAAATTATTCTATTCTTTAAAATCTTAATGAAGAATATATAAAACAAAATTACGAATATTTTTATTATTTCGAAAAATTAATTAAATCTATTAAATTATACACATTATACTTGCAATTAATTAAGTAAGCCCTTCAATAAATAAGTTAATTCTTCGCTTAACCCTTAACCTAACACAGAAAAAAATTAACCCTACTGAAATATATACTTTTAATAATATACATCTATATAAGAGTGTTTGCAAGAAAAAATGTTTTCTGTAATATATAAAATATTAAATTTTGGTAAATTTATGAGATATTATTTGATATAAATCATTTCAATTATATTTAAAGATTTGAAACGCACCAAATCAACAATAATTTCAAGTCGAGTATATATTGTGATCTGATTTAAGTATGAATTTTCAAGCAAATATTTTATTAACAATATTCTTGTTTTTTATTTTATGTTTGATCATAAATAAAATTCATGAATTTTTTAATTATTCGATTTTTCGGTTTTTCTTTTGTTCTGCATGATTCAGAGATTTTTTATTTCGATCTTTTCATATCTTAGAAATTTAACATTTTCATGAATTTTTGTGTAAAGAATTATTATATTTTTAAGTCAGTTCAACAAAATTGTCTAAATTGAGATTTACAAACATTTAAAAATGTCAAATACATGTTCTATTAGTTTTTCTCCCATATCTTCAGAGAATCAAACGTCGCCAATAACAAATGTTAAAATCGTTATTCTCTGTATCCATCATTTTATTCGAATTTTCAAACTCAAATCATCATCTAGTTTTGGATCAAAATATCTCAAAGTTTGTAAAAATATAATCTTTTTTGTATGGATGATTCTCAAAAGAAATTTATTCTCTATTCTGGTTTACAAATTATTTTTAATTGTCTAAACCTAAGAAAATAAATTTTATTAAAAATATCAAAGAAATATTCAACGAGAAAATAATATATTTGTATATATTTAGCAAAATATAAGATTGCGAAATATCTCCATTGATTCAATGAAGAAATGTACATGTTTTATTATGCATCAGACACAAGTGTGCACCACAAAATTATTTTGCAAATAATAAAAGCAGCCTAAAAATGTATATGTATTCAATTTTTTATGAGGATTCTTCATCTTTCTCGCCAGAAACTGTTTATCTCTTATGAATAAATATTTTATTTTCGAATCTAATTTCATTGTTCTAGTTTAAATGACTATTTTTACAAATACTTGTTTAAATATTATTTAAAATTTTACAAATTAATGTTTAAACTCTTAGGTATTATTCATTAGTTTTCATATCTTTAGTTTTTCCTCAAATGAGAGATAATGAAAAAATATTTTTGTTGAATGTTTGTGTTACTAATTGAAATTAAATCAAAATATATAAAAAATTTAATTTATTGAATGTTTTATAATATTTATGATTGCAATGGTAATGCTAATTGTTGGAAATATTACATTATTTATCGAATAATCCGATTTAAATTTATGAATATATATCGAAATAACAAAACTTAATTTCGGTTTCATGAATCGTTGAAAAATTTTTATTTTTAATGAATATTTTTCAACTGTAATTCACATTTAAAAATAGATAAATAAATTTTTTATGACAATTGTCCTCTATTTCAAACAAACGTAATAATTGTGAATTTTTCGTTATCTAAATTATATTCAGTGAAAGATTTTTTTTATTATTACCTTGAATATCTTAGAAAAAAGTGAAGTACATCTTATTGATGATGTTATAAAAAATTATTACTGTCGATCATATTAAATTTTATCTAAAAGATTATAATAAAAAATTTAGGGCCATCAATCAATTGAGAGATTACCTAAAGTCAAATAACCTATGAAAACCAAAAACTTATTTCTTATTTTACGACAAAATCGCACTAAATTATTACTAATTAATTGAAAATTTAAAAACATTATTGATGGAAATGCAAAGCTTAATTTCTTATAATCTTCCCAACACAATTAAAATTATTATAGAAAGAAAAATGTAAATATTTCAAGTTATCAAACGTTTTCACTCATTAATATACTATGTTACATATAAGTTAGACTTATAAATCTTTTAAAAATAATACAAAAAAACGTTTATCATGGTTTTTCATTTGTGTATATAGTTGTAAAAAAGGTTAGTTTACTGTAAATTAACAATATTTACACAATATTTTTTTCGAAGCATTATGTTTTCATAATTTAAATCATATTGATCATTTTGGATTATCTAACACCTTAAGAAGATAATTTCATATCTATCTATCAGATATAATCTTTTCAAAATAAATTTTCTTATAAATAAGATAAGACAATAAAATAAATCCAAAAAATGACAAATTTATTTTTTTAATGATTATTTTTAAATTTTCAATGGAATATAAAATTTTAAAATATATCATATCAAGAAGTATTCAAAGATTCGTTAAAATCATAATTCAAAATATACATCATAAAGAAAAAATAAAGCAAAATAGATAATTTTATAATACAAACTGTCGATCTGAATAAATTTTACAAATATACTTGGCTAATTTGAATTAATAATTTTAATGATAAATAATTGAGATACTATAATAGAATTTGATCATTCATCACATACAAATTTTGCAATAAAACTTATGTAGCAGATATAAAGTTTGTTCTTTTCTAATAAGGTGACATTTTTAGTGTATGAGAGTCACAATCTAGCTGACACGTTGAATAATAATTAAGACAATGGGACGAAACGAGGTACATCATGTAACTTTATAACTAAATTCAAAGAATAAGACTGAAGAACGTCACTTAAATAAATCTATTTCGAAAGATATCTTGATAGGTTTGACTAATCTTGAATTAACACAAAAATTTCTCCATCGTAAATCTTAAAACCCTATTTCTATTTGAAATTTTACAGCACAATCAATGTAAAAAATATCGTGTAAATATCGTCACATAAGTAGCATTATAGTTATGAAAATATTAAACCTGTAGACTGTCCATTTTAATGTTTATTTTCACAGTATTTATTTTATTAGAGAGAAAGATTTTTCTTAAATATTACAAGTGTTTAAAGTTATATAAATTCGATAATCTTTATACTTTGAAAATTTTATAAGAATCATTTTATTTTTACATTTCATAAACCTTTCAAAGGCCAGTAAAGGAGCTTTTAGCATTATAATTAATCTAATTATTAATTTTGTAAACAATTAATACATGTAATATTTTCTCAAAATCACCTGTTTATATTTTTAAAAGAAATATATTTAACTTAAGATACTTTAATGCTTATTCGCAAGATAAATCTTCTGCATTGAAATTACTAAAACAATTATTTTAAGGTTGAATAGATTTCATGTAATATGATTCATGATAAAATTAAATATTTGTAATATATATCATGCTATAATGGAAGAAAATTTAAAAGCATTAAAATTCTTCAAATTTAATACAAAAAATAAAGGTATTTTTAAAACTATATTTTATATAATAGCTGTATACTATTATTTTTAAAATTTTTAACCATAAAAATTTTTACATTTTTCAAGAATCTATTTCTTAAATTAGTCTAAGAAAAAGAAACCTTTTTAAATTTGTATATTTTAACTTGAAATTTTACAATGAAAGAGTAAATTATGAATGAAATATCTTTTAAAATACATTTTTATTTTAAAATAAAAATTTTGAAATTATTTTTTCTTAATCTTTAGGTAAAAGAGTAATATAGCGAATAACGATATAATACGAGTTTGCCTACAATTTTGCATTATATAAATTGTTTTTGTTTTAAGCGGATTTTAAAAAGTTATTTTAAGTTGAATTCATAAAAATGAAAAGACATATTTATAGAATGACTATATAGATGGTATAAATAAAATTCATAAAGTGAGAAAAATATTAAATAAATACTATATTTTAAAAAAATTTGATAGAATTGCTTCTCGACCAATTCATCTTAAATATTCAAATATTAATTTGCGTAATCATCCATTTATTGTATTTCATGATAAAAAAAAAGAAATTTAAAATAAAAAATGATATAATAATTAAATGCTCTTTTGCGATGTTTATCAAAAATTCATTTAAATATTTGAGTGAATATAATAAAAATAAGTGTGAATGTTCGATATAAAATTTTTTTGCTTTAAATATAAATTCTAGTGTATGAATATTAATATAACGATTTTCTTGAAAAAAATAGTTTTGTTGATTTAAATATTGTTATGTTCCTAAGTATTTTATATGTTTCAAAACATCATGCATGTATCATAAGATAAATTTAGAAACAAGTCAATTTACTTCCATAAAAATATTACGTTGATTATTTGTGTAAATATGAATCAATCAATATTGGAAAGAAAACCAACTAAAAAAATCTTAAAAATCTTAAAAATGTGAAGTTAATTGCCAAAATTTTTTATCGATTATGAATATACCTATTTAATTATAGAGAACATTGTCAGCGATTAAATCTGTTTGAATTTCCATTTTTAATTTATTAATTTTTAACAGATAGTCATACTACGAATGAAACTGAGGAATGGCGATGATCATAATATGCCAGTTCTATATAGGTAGTATTTATTTTAAATAATACACATCTTCAATAATTACTCGCAATGTGAATTTCTCTGTTATATAAAGTATAAATAAACTTATGACGTTTATTATATTCTTATGACGTCTTGAAATAGTGTATAAATATTAAGATAGGTTAATAGGTTGATTTTCACATTTAGATTTAAATGTAATGGATAAAAATTTTAAATAACATCATATGTTTGTAGAAATTGACATAAATAGGTGTAGTAGATCTTGAATAAATTATAGTTATTATCTAGTATCATACATTTATTGCTCAATATATGAAAATAAATTTTGTATTATTATCATATTGAGAGGGGCCCTTATTTAGATGTTATAACACAACCAGAATAAATCGAGAATTAAAAACTGTTGCATTCATGAAAAGTTTGATATTTATACATTTAACAAATTTTATGTATTGAAACAGATAAATTTTTAACTCATCCATTTAGTAAGCATAATGAATTTATAAGGATAAAATTTTTTCTTAGGAGATATTATATATCGTTGACAGAAAATTTTTACATTGCAGCTAACTTATGTCATAAAGATACGAGCAAAACTAACAAAATTTGTGATATTAAAATAAAGTACAATATTAGTACTAATCATCATTTAAATTTATAAAATCTTTGCTCAATTATATTTATATATCAAATATTGCAAAAATATATTACCGTTTATCAAAACATAGTTAGGTTTTTATGATTAAAGATACCATGATAATTCATGTAAATGTAAAAAGGTCTTTACAAATTAAAATAGTAAAATTAATGACAATTTTTTGCAATTACGAATAATTTCAAATCTTTATATACTTACGAATTCTCCACTTCAAAAAAATTAGGTTTTTTCTTTATCTTATTGAAATAATGAACGAATTTAGATTTATGTTGAATTTTTATCGATACCTGCATTGTATTTCCTTCAACAAACTAGAACGAATCATGTGATGTAAGAACAGTTGTAAGAATAAGTGCAAGTATAATATAAAACTCGAAATTAAAAGCCAACGTATAGATCTACATTAGATATTTAAATGTGTTTTTATCGAATTTGAAAAGAAAATTTAATAATCTTTGATCAAATTATTTTATTTTGAATTAAATGAATTATATTTTCGTATATGGAAGTTCCATGCATTTATCTGTAAAAATATGATTTGACTCACAAAAAAAATTTTCACGAGTAATGATAACAAAACAGTTCTCACGAAATATGCAATTAAAAATGACATTGAACGATAAATTTTGTTGAAACACACATGTTTAACAAATTTTTAATTATGATTTCGAGGATATTGTTACATTCATGTTCTGGTTATGTTACGCAGTAGGTTTACTGTCTCTTTTATAAAAATTAATTTTAAATTTATTTTGGTCATGTTCATCGATCTCAACTATTTAACTCTGTCTTAAATAAAAAAGCTTAAAAGTAAAAGATGCGCAAAACACCATTCAAAAATATAATTTGTTTCATTTTAAATTATGAAAAGTCATAAATTAAAAAACACATTATGTGAGTGCTCAAATATCAAAATGTTCTTAAATGAAGTAATGTTTAATAATATAAAGATACAAAAAGGAAGAGAATGATTCATTAAACAGTTATACTAATTTATCAACTCTAATCTGTTTAAATTGGTATTTTTATGATAATATCTTAAGGTATATTACATTTGATAAATTTCAATGATTTAAAAACATATTTTGAAAATCAAACCATTTAGTCATGATATAAAAACACTTTGAAGATACGGCAGCAAATATTATGATTAAATTGCATAATAATATAAAAATATGACTTTGAAAGTTAAATAAACTTTTTTATCTGAAAATCGATTTTGATATTAAGAGACTTAAGTTTATCTCATGGCATATACCATGTTTTAATTATTTACAAATTAGGAAAAATTAACCATTGTAATTCATCAAATAGTTTTTAGATAAACATAATAATAGAAACATAGTTAGTCGTTATTTTAACATTAATAAGGTTAAGTTTAATTAATCTTTAAAATGCATTTCGAGATTCTTTAATTTAAGATAAGGATAGAAAGATTTTAATATTTTTGAAAGGTAATTATACATTAAAAATTTGATTGAAACAAAATTTACTAACTTATGTCAATTTATTGATACAGATAATTCTCATTTTATTAAGTATGTCGTGATAAATAAATTTTTAATTTTGAAATCTTTTTAAGTTGTAAAAATTTGTTTCAATTGAATCATTGAAGTTATTAATATTGAGATACTTAATTGATAATCAGTTTCTATCTTGCGTTTTCTCAGTTAACTAATCATTAATTTAATATATCCGTGAATTATCAGACATATATAATTATAATATCCCAATGAAATTTACTTAATATTAATAATAATATAATTTAAAAGATAACAATTTTTATATTTCTGAATTGGTAAATATCGTTGATGATCTTCAATCGTTAGATGAACGATTTTTAAATATTTTATTTAGGATTAAACTCAGTTTTAAAAAGTATATATAATAATACAGAAACTCTTAGTAAAAAAATATTTAAAGACGCAATTAAAATTTATTATGCTCACATTTATATTTTTGTGATTGAAAAATTTTTAAAACTTTTGAATTAAAATAGACTGAAAAATAAAATTATCGAAAATTATTTAAACGTTTGACTGTTTAACTACTCACCATTATCACTGTGAAGCTCTATTTCCCAAGAAGAAAAATTTATGACAAATATATTATAAATTAAAATTATTAATTCCATTTTAGAAAATATATGGCCATATAAGCTGCTATATTATTTTAAACAACAAAAAATTAAAATAATCTAATTTACGAGATAAATCTTCATTTGGATATTAAACCGTAAAAATATTATATATTCGATGTAAAAAGCTTTTACTGTGGTTAACTTAACTTTATAGATTATAAAGGTAAAATATTAATAAATTATCTTTGATTTAGTAAAAAGTAATTACGCATGAGTCTCGTTGATTTTCGGTACAAAATTATAATTAAGATAAAGATGTTGCTTAAAAAGGCCTTTTAAAACACACAAATTATTCAGATTAAATGTTAAAATTTACATATTGTTCCAATATCGAGTAAATACAAAAATCTTTCATGAATAATTTAGTTATTATATCGGAAAAATTGCGTAAATTAATTTTGCCATTTAATCGTCTACGAGATGGCAACAAATTATTTTATTCTTGAAAAAATTATAGGAATATAATTTATTTCATTATTATAATTGTTATCTTTGAAAATCTCTTAAAAACTATTATCTTTCTCATGATTTATTCTATATCTTGTTAAGCCGCCTCAAAGATATGCTAATTTTTAAATGACTGAATCAGTGGATCGTGTCGAAATAAATTATTCAGATGGGAAATAGATCGTCTTTTTTAACAATCAAGAACCTCCTACCACTTTTATATTTGCTCCTGTCATCTTTCAAATTGTTATCATCATATGGATGTATCGGTCTAATTGCTTTTATCGTATGGTTAATAATATGTTGTCAAAAAAATAGAAAAAAACAAATTCTAACACTGCGGACTCAAATATACAACCTCAGTATCCATATTAACCTCAAACTCCTAACTATCAAATTCCTATGTACAATATGCATGTATGATATCTTATGAACATAAGATCGACAACCCAAATACATATCCTCCATTCCCTGATTATGAATATTCTCAAAACGTTCCTGTACATCATCAAAGTTGTAAAAATTTCTAATCTAGTTGACAATGAAGCTCTCGGACCAATAAATGATACACATGTTTAAAAGTACATATTTATAAAAAAATATTCTCTTTGTTTATTTTAAAGGCTACTTTTTACTCGAATTTATTATATTCTATGATTACAAATATTTTTTAAAAAGTATGCATGACTAAATATTTTTAACTTTTACGACTGAGTTTTATCATCAGTTGATTATTTTTTGGCGTTAAAATATTTGATATGGGTTTATCAGCAATGAAAAACTTCCAAATATAAATTCATAAAATTTAATATTTATAGACTATAATCTTAAGCATAACTTGCTATTTGTAAAAAATAACAGCCGATTTCAAAAAATTCTCCTAAATTATCTACTATTTTCAGAAATTAGAACATGCTATTCTAATATAGATATTTAACGACTTAAAAATCAACACAGATACTACCGTTTTTTATCGATTCATGTAAAATTTAATATTAATTATCCATGAGACACTTAATTTGATAAATTAGATACTCTCTATATGTGCAATTTACAGGATATTTAATTATATTTTGTTTATGAAATGATTTATTGTTGTTATGAAGATTCTTCCAACATACATTTGTTGGGAAATACTTTTTTGTTCTTAAATATATCACTCTTTTTGTTATATAATGAAAATTTACCTATGTTCATATCTTAACGATTTGAAAAATCTCAATAACCTCATCAGGTATTATGTTATAAATAATTATTAATTCAAATGTTTTCCAATATGAAGTTTTTACTGCGTCAACGTTATCTTATGTATTGTTAAATTATCAACATAATCAATATTAAAAAATTAGAATTTACAAATTTACTCTGTATGAATATCTGAAATGTATATTTATAGTTTAAATGATGTTAACTAATCATAACCCAAGAGAAAATATATTCTAATTATCCATATTTTTTAAATCAAAAGTAACTTTTAGTTCTTAATTAAAGTGAAATTTTTAGAGGAATCTTATCTATAAAATAAAAAAATTTTAATCATAGAAAGATCATATCTATAAATCAAAAATATTCAATTTTAGTTAGGCAAAAAATTTTTACGTTTTTTGAAAATAACCAAGAATAAGATGTTTCTAAATCAAGATTCTTTATCAGAATGTTTTTTTATCGAAAAACAAAATTCCATTATTTTAATATCTAGGTATGAAATAATTTTTAAGTCGGTTAAACAGTCTAAATAGCTCTTCGAGATTGCATTTTTGATTTATAGGACTAAATTAATACTAAAATAATGGACGATCATTAAATATAAACTTATTTGTCAAATAAATATTCTCATTAATAAAGTTCCATTGTGGTTTATTATTAATGCTTTTCCACGTAAATTAAAAATGGTTCTCTACATTTCATTTATTTGAGACTTTTTAAAATAAAAATAGTTGTTCCATCATAGAAAAAATTAGATAATATTTTTAATAAATAATATCAATTTCATAAAAGTATGAAAGTTGCTTAGATTATGGGTGCATCAAACTTTTAAAAAAGCATTATTCAAAAAAAATAAAATTTTTCTAAATTTCACATTTGACCGTATAACTTTATTTTTGATCACTTTTTGTTGCTAATTTTAAATTTATGCTTACTGCAAATACCATCTTCTCTGAAAATATCTATAGATTTTTTTCATTCATTAATACAAAAAATAAATTAAAGCTATTTTTATTTAAAAATTTAGTTGTGGGATGTGTTATGATTATTACCTAATTTTTTAAATAGTTTAAAATGATTCATTATAAAACATCATAATTCACAACATAAATGAAGTCGAATGTCTGTGATAGATTTCCCTTAGTCAAATCATCACTTATTAATGTTATTTCAATTGAGAATTTATATCTTCAAGTTATTTTATTCTTTGGTCGTTTACACCAAATATTAAAATGATTTTCACAATCCGCATTCGTTTTTAATGAAAAAGAGTTCTCTCTAGAATAGGATATAAAATCCATAGAGCAATAAATAATTTTTTGCTGATCACTTTTCATACGTTACCACCATATATACCTTTTTTTCAATTGCATCATTTTTTTTCAATTGCGTCACACTTAAAACAATAATTACAAAAGAAAATAAATTAATAAATTAAAATTTATTTATGATTATAATGAATTTCTGTCGCACAATTAGTTATATTTCAAATAATATGCCTTAAAAAACTCGAAATATCTTCACTTGAAATATTCTGACATTCAGAAAGCATTAAATCAGGCAAATTAATCTCCTCTCAAACTCTTATACTTGATCTCACACCATTTTTGATTTTCGAGAATGCATTTTCAATGGAATTTAACATATATGAGAAGGGAGATATAAACTTATATGAAAATCCTTAACATGATGTTATCCTTTCAATATCGACCCTTCTGTGGATCCTCGCATTATCCAATATTAAACATGCACTTCTCATGTTCAGCTCATTTTTTCAAAATATACACAATTCGGTCAAATAGATATTAAATATATCCGCATTGACCGTTGAATTGGTTATCACTTTGTTGTAGCACATCCGATTGATGGACATGCTGGAAATCATCGAAACATAACGACCACGTACTCTAGGTGTTCTTACGTTGGTCATAGTGCCTTTTTTAACCTTTCTTGGGATTTTTTTATTTGAAGGTTCGCTGAAGTTTCATCAACGAAAATAGCGGAAGAAAAGTTATGAGATAAAAAATTATTCGACCAAAGCGAATATTCTTTTCGCTGTAATATTTTATTTGGATCATTTACCCTATCCAGTTCATTATGCTTAATTTTAAAAGTGATTGTCAATTCTCTTAAGCATTTATCATATGTATAAAAGAAAATTATTAGATTGGGATCCCTTCGCAACAAAATTATTTTGATTTCTTTTAGTGTCAAGTCTGGATTATACTGTCGTTTGATACGGTCCTAATTTTCTCACCTTTTTTTTGCATGTCAATGTTACCAGTTTTTAAATATCTGGTAACAATTGATCTTGAAGAATTGTACGTCATCTGTATTATTTCAGATGCTTCCTTAATTTTTTACCTTGGTCGTATAGTCAAAAAGACTTCTTCTTTTTTCATAACTATTTTTCTCATACCGGTTGTTACTAGTATCTATAGTGTTGGGATTTTCGCTTGAGTTCATATTTACTAGAAAAAACAATGCTTATATATTAGATGCGGAAAACACGTTTACAAATATGAAAATAATAAATTCAATAACTTTGCAATAATATCTACCTTTTCAAAAAAATTGAAAAAATGGTATATATGCCTTACGCTTTGATCTTTGTTACATATATATTTATAATGTGATATTGATTTTTTCAAAATGATTATGACTAAATTTAATCTTTTTTCAACATATATATATTTGAATGAAGAGAAAAGTTATTTAAAAATAATCATGTTATAAATCGTAGAACTAACCATTTTAATGTACTTTTTATCCTCATATGAGATTTTCTCAATCTGTAAACATATAAATTTGATTGACAACAGATTTATGCCACGTTATAAATCATTCATCAAATAAAAGTTATTTGATGAAACATTTTCTTTGAATTTCTCATTTTAATAAATTCTAAATATTTATATCTATTGTTTGACAAATATAAATAGATAATATTGACATCCTTTAAACCATAAATTTTATCAATAGAAATGATCAAAAATATCGTGAATTTAAAATATATATCTGTAACTAAATAAATTAAAATTTAGAAATCTTCTTTGAAAACAAACATCATTTATTAAATGCACTATTTATTATTTGGAATTTTTTGCCAAAGTAAATTGTAGTCGATATATATTTAAATAATAAAAATTTATGAAATTAAATAAATTATATTGAAGAAATATCTGCTTATAATTGAGATTTTTGATATGTAAACTGTAATAGATTCATTTTTAAACAGTGTTTCATGTTATTCAAATTATATTAAAATTAATATAGATATCCATGATTCAAATTTTTACTTTATAAAATTTAAAAATTATTTAAAATTAAAATATTTTAATTTAACTTAATATTTTAAATGTTGTTTGAGAAAATATTTTACAACATTGATACAAACACAATGAGAAATGTTATTACTTGAATAAACGAAACTTTAATATTATCAGAGATGTATTAAAGTGAAAAATAAAATGATTCTTTTGTTTGAAGGTAATCGATATTTTTTATAAAAAACTATTTTTAAATATTATAACTTATAAATTTGTAAATAATGAAAATATAAAAGTTATGACAAAATAATAAATATTATCATGTTAATACTATTACATCTGAATAAAATATGAAATTTACAAAGTTATACATAAGTTTTTCTAATTATTTGAAAGAAAATTAATGATTTAATTTTTAAAATTAAGTTTTATATCTCTCAAATATGTTTAGAAATTTAAAAAATAATATATCTGGTTTAATTATTTTGTGTTCAAGGTTTTTATTCTCTACACGGCAAAATTTTACTTGGATTAAATTTAAATTATATATTCATACGATTTTGCATTAAAGTAAAAATAAATTTAATAGATCAGACTTATCAAGAAAATGGTTTTAAAATATAAAGTATATAACTTATCTGTTAATCAATTCATATAAGTGCTTAAATTTAAATTTACTCTCAATGTTAACTTAAAAAATCGTATAAAATAACATTTTCAATGCAGTCTCGTGAAAAATTATTTTATTACTTTTTCGCCTTGACAAATTCTTAAGAATAAAAAAAATTTGATTCAGCACATGATGAGTTTGTATCAAAATTATAAAAAGCTTGAGATAATAGTTTATTTATTTGTAAAGTTTTGAAATTTTATTCAATATAAATTTTAAACTCATAGTCTGTATTGCAACAAACCCTGATTTTTTCTTAAAAATTATAAAATTATAAAGGAGATTAATATCGTTGTATCAGGTAATTAAATGTCTCAATCATAGATATAAAACAAAAAACAATTTTTTTTGATTTGTTTGAATCTAATTTGTATGCAGTCATATCAGGAAAATATTTATTTTTAAAAGAAACAAGATTTTATTATTCTGTGATATAAATATCAATGAATTAAAAAACTGGAGTAATAATACTTTAAAAGATGAAATATTTTACAAGAGTGTCGCTACTTTTGCCTTAATCACACAATATCGTTGTATTAATAATCTATAAATCTTAAAAATAAAATTTATTTGAAATATAATAATAAAAATTGAAAATAAATTTTTGCTGATTTTTTATCATCAATCTAAATCTTGAAATGGAAACTTATTATTATTTCAATTTAATGATTCGTTAAAAATAAATATTAATTTATACATTTTTGTATAAATGAGTTTTCAGAATAATTTATATTTTAATTCAAAGTATAATTAAATTTATGAATTATCAGATAATATGAATGATGTTTATATCACATATAATTTGTGATCGAATTTTTTTAATAAAAATCTTTTAGATGAATTTTATTAGCATCTACTAAAACTATTATTTAAATAAATTAAAACAAGGGATAATTTAACAATATATTATCGAATATTCTGAAATCATTGTATTTTATTTGTATTGAGATCATAATTTATATCAATTATATACATAAGAATATTTATGGCGTGATATTTAAGATTTTTGAAAAATATAACTGTTTACATCGAATTTTTTTTAGAAAACATAAAAAAAGTTATTTAATCGTTTATATTTATGATATTTAAAACATAATTCTCACTACGATGTGATAAATGTTGAATAAACATAGATAGATAGAGCTAATATTCAAAACATTTAAATAGGTTAATTTTGAATGAGTATACAATTTTTCATCATGAACAAATTATTAAAATTTTATATATTTTAAAACATGACATTTAATTAACAGGGCGAATTTTGCATAAATGTCAATGAATTAATTTCATTTACATTAAATAAAACATAGTAATATAAGGGAGTATATCGATCAAAATGGAAAGAAAAATTTATAAATTCAATCAATTAATAATTCCACAATGATAGATTTTATCATATACAAAATTTATTTAAATATCAGTTATGATCGGGTTAATTTTTATTTTTAATTTTTATAAAGAATGCTTATTTAAAAAGAGCAAACAACATTGATTTTTATTACGAGAAAAATAGAAAAATAATCTTTAATAAAATAATCAAAAATAATTGTAAGTGTAAGAATTTTTTATGAAAATTTAATTTAACAAATGAATTAAAAATTTCTTTATATCATTTTAAATTAAAATTATTTTGATTTTCATATAATAATTAAATATCTTTATGAAATAGTCAACATCCTATAATTTATATTTAATAAAATAAATAAAAGAATTGCCTATTTCAAGAAAATTTAATGTAATAAAGCATTGGCATTAGAATGCAAATCGACATTTTTAATTGACGTTTATTTGTTTTTATCATAATATGAAATTTAAAATAAAAATTATCGAAACATTTAATTTTAATAATTCGTTGAAATCGTCATCAAGGAATAATATTCAAATTGATAAATTTTATTCTTAATGCTGGCATTTATTATGTTCATTGAATTTGAAATAAGCTTTGACGTTTTCAGAAATAACATAAAAATTTTTTCATGATCATACAAATTGATGATTATGTGTAAATGAATAAATTTCAATTCTATCACGAACTTAATTTAAAATATATCGCAAAACCGATAAGTTATTATTATGTTAATTTTCACAAAGAGATATATATCAAAATGAACCATTTCTACGCAATATGTTTAATTTATCAAGCTGTTTAGAATAATATTTATTATATTAAAGTTGTTGGTAATTTTAAACATTTAATTTTCGAACAAACAGAATATATTTATCAGATATGATGCGATTTAATGTTTAAAATCTCAAAAATAATAAAACATAAATAACAAATAAAAGATATTTAAAAATTCACAAAATATCATTCAAGTCGTAAAACGTAAATTCTACAATATTTGAATTTTATAAAAAATAAATTCAAATTATTCAAAAGATATTTAAATATTTATATAAACAAGTAAAATCAAATTTTTTTGTTATTCTTTATGTATTTAAAGATTTTCAAAAACATGTCAATGTCTGATGACTAAACTATCTAATCAATCATCTTACTGATTTTTTGAATCATGTCAGAAATATTTTTTAATATTTTCTCAGAAAATAATTTGAAACATGTTTAAATTGTAAATTATAAAATAACTTCTAACATATTTATATAATTCGTTTTAAGAGAGAATATTAAAATACATAAAATAATTTTTATTTCTTCGAAAAATTTTATAAATATATTAATTTCTTTTAAAATTCTACGGAAACCTGATAAAAATCATATTTAAAAAAAAATTTCAAAATAGAAAATCTATCTAGCATATTAAATATTTCTTCTCATTCCTATATTTTGACGATATATGAATGTTTTATCTTAGTTCTTTGTTGATTATGATTTAAAAATATCATTAAGACTTTAAAAATCATCATATTAAAAATGATAAAAATGTAATTTCAAAGATGGAGTTTTTCGAGAAATTATTTCTTCTACCATTGGGTCTAACATAATTTTATAAACAATAATATAGATGATAAGTTACCAAATTAGAAAAATGATTTTTAAGGGTCTTTGAGCCTTATAAAAACGAATACATAAGCTTTGTTAAATTTATTTGATTTTCAATATTTTGAATTTTACGCTTCTAATTTATTCAAGTTTTATATCAAACAATTATAATCCATAGTCTATTAACGCTGAATAAATACATTTAATAGTTATAATCATAACTTTTATCCATAAGTATTTGGATATTTTCTTATTTTTGAATCATCAAAATGACAAAATATATTTTTTTGATGTTAGTATAATTTTTTTTGTTTTACTCAATTTTTGTATATTTTTACTCGCTGGATATATTGACGAACAAATTTTAAATATTAAAAATAATTCAATACCTCGTTACTAAATGTCTTGAAATGAAGTGTTACATATATTTTAATTTTGATCACACAAATTTTTTCGTTCATGATAAATATAAAACAAAAAACTCCAAAATATACATTTTAATTTTTCGGAAAAGTATAATAAATATACCTAAAGCAACAAAAATAAACAAATAATTTTTCATCAAAAATATTTTTTACAAATGTTTGAACTCGAATTTTTGAATTAATTAAAGTAATTTTTAAGACATCGTGAATAATTGCGTTAAAAGACTCTACAAAATATTTATTCAGTATTTTGTGTTTTTAATATTATTCATAAATGAATAAAAATATATTTAAACCTGAAAAAACCTAAAAATATCGTTAAATAATTCAATATATATATTGTGAAATTATAAAAAAATAAATACTCAATTCAATAACTCATAAATTTAACATAAATAATTATACTATATTTCGAGAATTCAAATTTGGAAATTAGTGAGTTCATAGCTTTTCTGATATTTTCAGTTACATAATATTTTTTTTTAAATATTCTGGATTTGTCGAAACAAATATTAACAAAGTCCTTTATAAATAGATTAGTGAATAGATTTGTATAACGATCATTTGATTTTAAAACTGTTAAAAATTTTTTAGATATATTCTATGATATTATTTGTTCAAGTCTTTATTCAAAAATAATATTAAAAAATATTTCAAATTAAAACATGAGTTTTGAATTAAGCTATTGATGTATAGGTTATTAAAGCAAATCTATATTGTCCATAAACGTAAAAAATTTAATTTCATTGCAAATATCTTTAAAATTATCTTTGATATTCGAAATAAGATTTAATTATCACATACTTTTAATTAAATAATAAGTAATTATAGATATATAAATCTATGATATTGATAAATTTTTTATAATAGAGTTCTTTGCCTATTCTAGTGATTTTCCTTTTCAAGATTATTCATATCATTGGGTCAAGCATTTAATTATTTAGTTATATTTTAGAAGCGAATTTATCTCAAAATATTGATTTTTACAATCTATTTGATCATGAATCAAAAATAAAAGTCTTTTGTAACATTTTTATGTGAAATATGTATATAACCTGCGTATAAATAGCCTGTCAACCATTATAATATAGAACATGGTGTTTAGACACATATAAATATGAAGCTTTTTTAAATATTCATTTTACATGAACTGATTTAGATGAATCATATCTCAAATTATTCGAATTATAGTTAAAAACTTCATTAAATGTTAAATCATTGTTTACTTATCATAAAAATGAAATTTAACGTTTAGAATTACGTTATAAATATTTGGGAATTCTGTGACGCGTTTATATATTTATATATGCAACTTCAAAAATCAGTAAGTGTTCGATTATATATATCTTATTTGTTAAAGTGTTAGTTTAGATTACATATCGCATATTTGTCAAAAGAAAAAAGAACATATAACTTATTTATAAATAATAATTTACCCCCAAATTTTAAAACGATATATCTAAACAGTTTAGCGACGTATAATTTAATGGTCTACTTATGGTTTCAATTGATTCAAACTATTTTTAATTAAAATCATAATATATCTGAATATTTACACAAAAAATGACATATATTATCATCCATACGATGCAAAAATAATGAAAACTTTTTATACTATCAAACATATAACAAGAAAAAATAGTTTGAATATAAAATATGATTGAACATAATTTACTCAATTATTATCCCTTCAATATTAATATTTATTCTTTAATTATATATTTAAAAATCTTATGAAATTTGAGTTTTATGATAAAAATATCAAAATTGTATCTTATATATTTATGTTTATTTTGATTATCTTAATACAAAGATAATTACAAGTGTTTCTGATTAATATACAAATTTTGAACATAATTCTAATGTTAATCATTCGTTTTTAAGATATTTTTCACAAAAATATTAAGAACATGATATTAAAATAAAAAAGAATTTATTTTATATTTTAATTATTTTAATTTGATATATTTCTTTTCACAATTTAACAATCTTTTCAAAAAAAGAAAATAAATATTATTTTTAGATAAAAATATTTTTTTTATTTAGATTTAACGTTCTTTAAAAAACAATTTTAGTTGACAATAAATTTTTAAAGAATTTTCTAATATTCGATGATAATAATCATGTCTATGGCCAAAAGTCGCTTATCATTTTCAATTATATGGAGTAAATATAGGTTTCTTATTAACAGAACAAATATTAAATATAAATCATAAAAATGAAAATAAAAATGTTATATCACGTCAGAAGCATTCTTAATATATTTTCCATTTATAAAAGTTTGTTTTAATTTGTTTAATATCTTAGAATATAAACGTTCAGATGTTTGTCAAGAAGTCTATTTAAACATACTTAGATCTAATGTGATGTCAAATTTGTGAGGTTAACTATTTCAAGAATTTGTCTTTTGATGGTTATCTTTGTTGATATACATTTATAATTTTCTTTGATTTTATATTCGATTAAAATAAAGAGATTTAATATTTTACTATTAATAAAATATTTGATTAATATTGCCATACATTTGTAAAAATCGCCTCTTAATTTCTTTAAATATATATTATTAAAAGGATTTAATGAATTCAATTGATAAAATAAAATTTTTAATAAAAAATGATCTCATAACAAGAGAAAATGATATTTTATTACAGGTATCAATGTTATGAAAATATTGAAAAATAAAATTTATTGATTATAAGTTATATATTTAAAATATAAACTTAAATTTTCTAATAATGGAAATATCTTTCAAGTATAGTAAATAGTTGAGATTTTTATTTACGTTCAAACTAAAATTAAGAAGATTAAACTATGACATATTATTTATACATACCATTTAAACCAACATTCTCTTATTTTGATGTTTTTATGATATTATTTACAAAGTGTATCAATGAACCATCCTATCCTGTTAGATACATTGATTAAATATTGTTTAGTTCATGATGGAACCAGCAAATTTATCAAACAAAAATTTATAAATTTTGTTCAAATTTTTATTCTCATTTATTGTTAAATTTCAAAAATATACATATAATTAAAATAATTGTTTGAGATATTAGGTTTTTACAGTCAATTATTTATTCTTCATGAAATGACACCAATGATTATTTCAATACATTTTTAAAATATTTTATAATTTAGAAAAACTAATATGCATGAATCTTAATTAATGCTGCAAAAACATTTAATACATCAGACGATTAACATTATATAATAAATATTAATAAGTGTAAAATTACCAGAAACAAATTTCATCATTTATTTATTGAAATTTTTAGGTGTATACCTTAAATTCATAACGATATATAAAATAAAATTGAAAGTATCTCAATAAATTTGCTATGATAAGAAGATACGTGATAAAACCGAGAAATCACAAATTATTTTTGTTTCATGTTGTAGTTTGTTTTAAATTTGCTTCTTTTACACATTTTAAAAATTTTTATTTACAACGCGGTTTCTTAATTTTTTGAACGGCTTTACTAAACTTTAACTTATTTCACAATGCGTATCTATTCTTCAATTTTGTAAAGTAGTTTTGTAATAGAATATAAAATCACTTCCAAAATATCAATAACTTTAGAAAGTAGTGGTATAATCTTTTCATATAGCTCATGTATGGATACATAAATTGAATTCAACATGATAAAACGTTTGATAATTTTTCTTATCATATATAGTCTTGATTAATCACAATTTACAATATTTTTTACATTTTTGAATTCTCAAAATTGAATGGTGAATATAAAATAGCATTTATTTAAAAAACAATATTATATCTATCATCAAGTTAAAGTTCATTGAAACGATAATTTTTGTTTCATAATTAACATAAAAACCAAATAATATTGATTGATAAATTCATAGAGAATTTTGAGGGTTAATAAATATGTTCACAGAATAATCGTATAAATTTTATCATCAAACTACATGTTCTCTAACGATAAATTACGTTTACAACGATATTTTTAAATAAATTCTTAAACTGTATTTTAGTTATTTTTGAAATATAAATTAATCTTAAAAATAAAAACTAGATAATTATATATTTCCATTCAAAGTTAATAATAATTTTCGACATCTCATTGATAAATTATTGAGAAATTAAAAAATAATAACACGATTTATTCCATCACCAGGTTATAAAATTATTCTAGAATATTATTAATTTTCATAAATCTTGATAAGAGAGAATTATTAATGTTAATTTTGTATGAGATCAACAATGAAATACGAATATGTATGTTTGGTTGATTAAAAAACATATAAATTAATAATATTATTCAAATTGAGCTTATTTCATCACATAGATATGTACAAAATTATAGTATTGTTGAAGAGATAATTTTTAAAATGTTCTCATAAAAATTAATATATTTAAAAATTTATTGTTTTTTATCATGTAAATAATATAAATTTTATATTTTGAATGTTTGAGATTAAATCAAGTTCTAGTTATATGCTTATCAATCCTCAGATAATTGATTGAAAATAATATTCAAAAAAACTAAAATTAAAGAAATATTAATGTCCAGATGTCTCAATGAATATAAAGAAATCATAAGTTTAAATAAGTTATATAATAAATGTTTTATCATCTATGCATGGTAAATATTGAAAAATCGTTAACCATATGTAAATTCAAATATGTGTATAAATATAGTTATAAGATTTTAAACGTAAAAAATTCAGAATGTTAAACGAAATAAAAATTACAATAAATTGATTTTCATAAATTATTAAAACGGTCACTTTACAAAAATAATAAAGAAAAATTTTCAATGTTTATAATAAATGAAAAAACCAACTTATATATCTCAATTATTCAACGGTTTTGATAAATAAAACATTATCGTATCATAGGTTTATTAATAAGTTTGTTAATGCTAACATTTCAATTGTTGACATCGAAATATAGAAAATATTATTTTTTAAATTGGCTAGACTAAACCAAATCATTTATGTCAGAAAAATCTATGTGACATAGATAGTAAAATATGATATATATTCAACAAACTACCCTAATCCAAAAATTAACTTTGAAGCCAATAAAATTGGAGAAGAAAAAATATCGACATATTATTTTGATGTGTGATGATTATATACCTGAATATTACGATTTCAAGAAAAATTAAAATACTAGCTTTGCATAACAGAGAGATGATTTTGTAAATCATTTGGAATTTCATATTTATACGCTACATCTAATAGTGCTGAAGATTGTTAAAAAAATCGAAAACATGATCTAATCAAGAAATATACTTTTAAAGCTCAAGGTCGTAAAATGTAAGATTAGTAAATTATCAAAAAACTCTCATGTTATTAAGAGCTTTAAAGAAATTTGCATGAGAAAATAAAATAAATTTAAGTAAAAAAGAAAATAAACAACAACAACAAATTATAATTCGTCTTAATTTTTAAATCGCAATATCAAAAAAATCTGTTTTAATAAGACTCAAAGTATTTTTTAAAATATAATCACGTAAAGAATATATTTAAGGATATAATTAATTTTATTATCTTTTTTAAATGAGCGTAAATAAGAACAGCCAACTATTATTTTACTATTTTAAAGAATATGATCGAAAATTAACTTTTATAATTGAATTATTTGATCAAAAAATATTTTTACAATTATTGGAATATGTTTATAAAAATAAACTTTTCAATGTGATTTATCAATAAATCTAAAAATAAGCAATGACATACAAACACTCGATCTAATGGAATCTTAATGTGTAAATTTTTATCAAATATAATAGCTTTACTTCTATTTATAAAAAGTTATATTATTTTACATAAAAATAAATTAGGTTATCATCAATTTGAAGTTTAAATTTATCTAAAAATATTTTTATTTTATATTATCATTGAATTACATTAAATAGCTTGGATAAAAACAATTCAGCTCATTTTGATGGAAATCTAACTTTTGAGCTTTTTGAGGATTCATATCTGTATTTTATCAATTTGATTTCGATATTCGGATTTTTTCACGGCTTTCAAATTCATACTTGTACAAATTGATGTTCTTTTGAAAATTAATTTTTCATGTTGTTAATGTTAGAGTAAGTTGTTAGAGCTGGAAACTATTTCTAAAAGCATTTAACTGTTTTTAAAATCATCTTATAAATAATATAGAGTTTTTCTTATATCATGATATCTATCGAAACCATTCAAACAAATATTTAAATTCAAGTTTAAAAAATTATAAGTATTAACGACACTTGGTATATTCAGACATATAAATTCATTGTTATTTATCCTTATAGATATTTGATATTTAAATGATTATAGGTTATCATTCAAATATTATTATGTCTTAAACTGTAGTTTCATACATTAGGGACAAGACAAATCGATAATTATAATTGTATTGAAAGATACGACCATATTAATCAATGTAAATATTTAATGAAATCTGAAAAAATAAATTCTTAACAATTTTAAAAATAAGAAATCGCCATACTATCTTTATATAAAAGAATTAGATTTTACAATTATTCAGTATTGATCTGTGCAAGAATACACGAGCTGAGTAAGTTTGAAATGAAAATTTATTTTGTAACAAAAATTTTAAAATATCTTAAATCACATTTCAAGATATTAATAAAAATCATTGATAAGTATAAGTTTGATCTGAGTATGTTAGTATTTCTTCAAAATTTAACAAAAGTTACATTTTGTAATAGATGAGTAAACTATTAATTAAATAAATAATACGTTTTATATTTGAAATTCGTTCTTAAAGACATAATTTTGTGAAAAGCGTGTATAAACTGTAAATATTCATTCACATAATATATAAATAAAGTATAAATTGTAACAAAAAAATTATCAGCGTCCGTATATCTTGTTAATATCTTTCATGAATGATCATTTAAAATAACTATCGATTATTTTACTCTGTGTGTTTGATATAAAACAATTTTAATAATTTTCTAAATATTTAGTTTCAAAGTTCCGGATTTCATATTTTAATACAAATTTATTTTCATTGATGAGCATTTTGATTTATCTATCGCTGGTAATTTGCTAATACAAAAATATGTTTATAAGACCAGTTGAAAAGTATCTCAAGCATCTTTGAATGATGAAAAGAAAAATCATACCTTTTTTATTTTGTTTGGCAGCAAATATTTTTAAATATTTCCAAGAATCTACTAAAGAACATAATATACAAACTTACTATCTAAAAGTCATAAATATGGATAATATTATCCTTTTGATGTGGTATAAATAAAAAATTGTTGTGAGAGAGTAGTTTTGATTAAGTAATATATTTTATAAATATCTTCACAGATAAGAGGATTATGAAATATTGTAAGCACGATCTGGATTGTTTGTAGATCGTGGTTTTGAAAAAGCTAAACAATGATTTAAGAAAATTTCAGAAACCGTATTTTCAATTTTCAAATCAAACATGAAAAATATTGATAAATTTGAAGAAAATTTGATTACAATGTCATTAAATGATAACGATAACAAACTTTAATCACTAGATCTAATTCCATATTTCAAACGATATCGAACAAATAGAATTTTATCATCAAGAAAATATTTTTATGCTTTATCTGAAAATCTATAGAAGCCTTTAAAAAATAAGGTAATTACATGAGTAAAATCAATTATAAGTGACTTTAAAATCTCAACCTAGACGACATCGGAGGAGATCGTGTGTTGATATGTTTATTTAAATATTATTTATCTAATTTGCATTGAGAAAACTCTAAAAAGTGAAAGCAATAAGCTCAAGCTGAGTTACTTTAATTGAATGAAACTGCGCATATAATTTTCTAAAATAGATAATCTAATGAAGTATAATGAATTTAATTTTGTCCTCATTATAAAAAATGAAATCAAATTTTGGAGATAATCAAGTATATATATCACAAGTTTGGCAATATTGTTCAAAATTTATTTACAATTATTATGAAAACCACAAATAAAAAAGACAATGTGAAAATTATATATCTGGAAAATTTAACAAAAAGTGTATTAAATTTTTTTATCTCTACACCACTCTGCAAGTTGTAAAATGATTAACACGATGTGTTTAAACGACAAAAAGAGCATTTAAATTTGTTATCAGTCTTATATTGATATATATAAGATAATATTAAATATAAGAATATATCTAGTATAATAATCTAAAGATTATTTTTAATTTGTGTCGATATCAATAATTGATAGCAGCCGGCCTAAGTTATGCAGTGGCATTAAAAGTCTTTCTCGCAGTAGTTATTTTTAGTCATTGTGTCGATAAGAAAGATTTGTATAATTCTAAATATCTAATAAAAAATAATAATTTGATTGATAATAATCATCAATGTCTTTAAATAATTTCCCATTTAATGCAATCTCATAGAAAAGATATGTCACAATTTTATTTCGTTGTGAAATATTAATTTGATCTAACATTCGACAAGAAACATGTTCAATTTTATTATTTAAGACAAAAGATTAGCAAAATGGAAAATATATGCGTTAAATGTATTTTTATTATCATATATCTTGTCTGTATGAAGAGAATATTTGATTGAAAACATTGATAATAACGAAATCAGGATAATCCACATCAAAAAATTTAACTTATATAACCCTATGTCAGTAAGGAGTAAACGTTGAAATGATTCAAACCTGAAAGAGAATCGTTAAACTCCATTAATTTAATAAAATCGAAAATGATAAATAATAAAAGAATCTATTTAGTTTTGACGTTTCTATGAACCATGAAAATTATCTCACCCGTATTTTCGATAAATAAAAAAATCAATAATGTTTAATTAAGGACTATACGCAGGTGCCCATAGATAACTATCTTGTTTAATAATATATAAGAAAATTTTTATATTTTTAATTTACGCTTGAAATTTATTTTATATTGATGTACTCGGTGAATTTATGATAAAAAAATGACACCATAATTTGCTTCTAGAGCTTGTGATGAATAAAATTTTTACATTTTATAATTTTATTAAGATTAAAATATTTTAAAATTTCTGAGAAATCTTTTGCCAAATTTAAATCTTGATACGTTTAATTCAATCAACTGATATGTAAATAATTTCATGTACGACTAAAAATTTATAGATTTTAATATCATCAAAAATGCATAAATAGGATATCTAAATAAGCCTGAGAAGTCAAATAATCACATTTTATTCAAAATAAAATACGCCTCATGTGATCTTTTCATATAATGAAAAAAATTGAAAATGTCATAATAAACAACAATGATCATATAAATTTAACTAAATAAAACCCAAATTATACAACGCCATTTATAGTCAACGAAAATATGCGACAATCAACAACTTCAAGTAATTTGATTAATTAATGAAATTGATTATTTTGCGCGTGCGTTTCTTTTAATTGAATTAAGGATAAATTTATTGATTCTTGAAATTCGTGAAAAATTTAAAACGCAATCTATCAACTATTTTTAAAAACATTATTTCTACTAAAAATTGCATTTTATATTTGACAAAAATCGTAATTGATAATCTATATATGAGAGTTTTTATGATATTTTCAATACTACAGTAATCATTTTAATTCTAGTTGTTAAAATCATAACCTACGTAACACGTCCAAAGGGATAAATTATTTTATAAAATAGTTATTATTGAAAACATAAAAAATCGTTGTTTCATTAGATAATAGTTAATTTTTTAATGTTTCACTCTATGTATATTACAGGCTAAATGAGTATCTGAATAATTGATTTTTTTAACAGATGAGAATTCGGGAAAAATCGAAAAATAAAATTATTAATGACATTATTCTCGTCTTCAGTCGGTAAATATTACATCATTAAAAGCTATAATATTTAATATGGAAATATTATTATTTATTCATATAATTTATACCTTTAATGAATTTATTCAAATAAAACGTATCATATGAGTGTTATAATACTTAGTTATCGAGGAAAGGCAAGTGATTTAGCGATTTCAAATCTAATAGTCTTCTCAGTTGCCTTCATTGTTTCACTGATTGTAGTCGCGATTTATTATATTGTAGAGTGGTTCGTTAATAAGGTTTTTTATGAGAAAACTTAGAAAAAAATTAATCAAGAAGAAAATATGCACAGAAATGGACAACAATGAGCCGTCTACACAACCTAATGATATTCTCATCGTTTTTACAACAGTTAGTTTTAAAATTCAAATTAAAGAGTTCCGTAAATCCACCATATGATTCAGATATCGAATCCATGAACAATATTTCTTCACCAGGGTACCCTCCTCGTATGCTCAGTTGATTAATCAAAAGCTGAGTATTTCAGAAGAAAATGATTATTCGTTCATCAAAAATAAATTATAATAAATGAATATATTTTTTAAAATTTAAATATTAAACGGTCATATATTTTGCAATTTACATGTGTAATAAGAAGTGTACTAAATTGATCAGTAATATAATGCATTTCTATCATTCAGACTATTTATTGTTCAAAATATTATTCGTTCGGTTTACAATTTTGTTTCAAACAATTCATAATTGCAAAATTCTTTCTAGCGAAAAACATTTACTCCATAACTAAAAATATTTTCGAGAAAAAATGGTGTTGTACTGAGTAAGTAAGAAATGTTTTAGAAATTTTTAAATCTTCATGAATTGAGTTTTTTATCATAAATTCTGAATTTTATTTTTGAAATAAATTTTACAATAAGTGACACTAATGATAAACTTAGTTGGAAAATTTGTCATAACAAAATTAAAGAATTTTATGTTCGTATCGAATTATATTGTCAATATACATTAATAAAAAAATTCTTTTTTATTCATTTGTATTCTAGAAAAATAAAGTTTCAAAACCAAAATTAGTTGTTTGTTAATGTGTTTTTACATTATTTACGATGCGATCTACTGCAAATCCATATTTAATTTTGATCGTTATTATGGAGATAAATCATTATTAAATTAAATATGGAATACAAAGATTTTTTAAATACATTTTTTTGATAATATGCGAATCCGAATGTCAATTTAGCATGTATTGAATTAGTTATTAATCGCGCAAGCGTGATTATAATCTGTATAAATATATCACTAAGTATTTGTAGAAACTGTAAGAAATATAAATAAGATAAATCGAATTAATTATTTACCTTTAATAAAAAGCACCAACGAGCGTTAATTAATTTATACAGATCAATATTATTTTGATATTATAATACAAGTTAATAATATTTATTTTCTAAAATTTTTTATTCACGGAATTATGTAATTTTTTAGTTGTTTTATGATTTATTAATCACTTTAAAATATCAAATCTTTTAAATATTTGGATTCTTTAATTGAGCTTTCGAAATAAGGGTTTTTATTTAGAGTTAGATTCATTTGAAAAGATTAAAATAGGAATCTTTGATATTAGATTTTTAATATCATTGTATTTGGTTTGTTTCAAAATTATCATCTCAGAGATTTTGATAAAGAAATTAAGATATAAATTGACAATATTCAAGTATATAACTCAAATAATACAATTTGTTTGGATTTAAAAATTCCCCTCTACCATTTAGAAAAATTTTATTTTATTTCATATAATATTTACGACTTATTTTAGGTTTAAATGAGAGTATATATTCATAGTTTTAGCTTCGTTATCTTTTATAATTTGAGGACTTTCTAACTTATATTTTTACCAGCAATATAAATATCATATTTTATAAAATAAATAAATAAGACTATTTTATAAAATATAGGCCATCAATAATTTATTAAATTTTCATCACATAATAGCAAATAAGATACATTACTTTAATTATTCTAACTAATTAATAAATTCTCTGTTTATCTATTACTCATTTAAGTATAAATTCATTGAAAATTCTACCAAGATATAAATCTATTTTTGATAAAAAAAAGATTAATATTATTATTATGTGTTGTTTTAAATCAGCTAAACAGAATAAATAAATACAATAATTATATCATTGAAAAACTGGTAACAATTTAATTTTTCTCAAAATATTTTTTGAATGATTTTAAACAATTATTCACTTAAATGTAATTTATCACGAATTCTTATATAAACGAAAAAGATAACATTGATTTTGTTAAAATAAATTAACTGTTTTCAACACCATATCCAGTTTTAAGTTTATCAAATAAAATTCATTTTATTTATTTCAAATACCGTAAAAATCATACAAGTAATTATGAGTTAAATATGCAAATATTCATGAATTTTTTCCATTAAAAATACGGTAAATCAAATTATTGAGAATGAATTTTATGGTTTTTTATGAAAATTAATTAATATATTAAACAGTCATACAAAATTATTTGTAAAATATTAATTTCACCCAAAAATTTAATGAGTCTCATACAATCTATTTTTTTATTTTGAAGCTGTTATCACATTTGTTCGGAAAATAAAACTAATAAATTTCGTATTAAGTTTATCTTAATATTTCTCTTTATTTGAAGAATTTGATATACTTATTAATTGTTTTTCGACTTAGGGATTTTTATTACAAATTTATAGGTTTATTTTTTCAAATATTTCTATTTTTTTAAATGATGAATCGAAGTAAAATTCTTGTGTCCATATATAAATGAATAATTTTAATAAAATATTTTCAAAATTTGAACCTAATAATTTGCAACATTGAATTTTAGATTAATTAAATATGGAATTTAAAATCTTTTTTCTCTCCTATTCAATTTAACATTATTAGTTTCAATAATTCTAATGTTATCATGCAGAATAAAAAAGATTTTGAAGCAATATTTACTTTCTTCTGATAGATGGGTCAAATTTATGTAAATTTGACAATAATAAGAAAAATATATTATCTTAAAGTATATTTTATGAAGAAACATTCATTCCTTTATTTTTTATTTAATTTTTAAAGAATTTAGTAACTTTTTAGTCTAATACACCATCAAATTCAATTGAGAGTATTCTTGCAAAGTGCAAAATTTCATCAAAATTTGGATATAAAAATTCAGATTTTAAAAAGTAAATCAGTTTTTCACAGAAGAATTCATAACTGCTAAGTCGTTTATAAATATTAAGGTTTTAACGGCTAAAATTCAAATGAGGTAAAAGTTTAACAATTGATTTATTGGCATTGCATATTATTCATCTAAAGAAAGAATAAAGAGAGACACAAGTTTAAAAAAAACAAGAAATTGAAAAAAATAATGATATGATTTCATATAAAAATTAATCAGTATATTATTCATTCCTTTTGCTTCAGAAAACAGGCTTGATTAATTTTATTATTAATTGTAATACTATATTGTTTTCTCTAAAAATATTTGTGTTTGCATTCAAAAAATAACTTAATTATAGTTTATAATTGATGGTTCATAATGACACTGAAGATATTGCAAACGTTACCTATAAATGGCATTGGAAGAAGAAAATCGATTATAATTAAAAAGTAAAATTATAGCATTTAAATATGGGTTAATGGACACCAAAATTCAAGATTAAATTAAATTGATCAAACTCTTTATATCTGAACGCTTATTGATCTGTCAGAAAAACGTATGGCTAATCATCACATACTGTGTAACCTGTAATATCAACTGCAACTTGGAATTTATATTGTGTAGAGCGAAACATATTTATTTACTATCTGTTAACATAGCTTAATAAACTTTGTTTTCATACCAAACTATGCTCGTGTTTTTATAATTTATAATGCTGTTTAAAAGAAATATTTGGAAAGTATAGATAAATAATTAAAAATAAACTTTATGAAGAAAGCTTTTAAAAAATAAAAATTTTTTTGAAATTAGTTGAATTTTTCAAGTATTTTTGGATTAGAAAATCCATACTATATGCCTATCCTTAAATTGATTGAGAAAGTAAATATGTAAATAAAGATACTATTTTTAAATTTCCAACTGAGTATTTAATAGATGAAATTAATGTGCAATATGGTAATTAATGCGTCGATTTTACATAAAAAAAAGAAATAAAAAAAATTTAGATCCATATAAACATATCAATTAAGTTCAAAGAAATTTATATTATTTTTCTTTTTAAGCTTATTATCATAACTCAAAATTATTATTTAAATATTTTCAATTATACTATTCAACATTAAATAAAAGATGAATTAATGTAATCGGGAATATCGATATGTTTAAATAATTTAGCTCAAAAAATGAGCTTCGAGTGTATTTTTACTTTTAACTCTGCTATATATTTTTAATCGAAAAGTATGACAGACATTATTTTAATTTACAATGCCTGTGAATCTTCGGCTCAAGCGCATTGACAAAATAAAGATTTTTACAAAAATATCATTTCTTTTAATAAATTTTTCACTGATCAGTCTCTAAGCAAAAAGTCTTCAAAGTAGAGTTTCTAAGAATTTTAAAATTCCCCCACCCCCATTATTTTTTAAATATCAGTGTTTTGGGAGAAGTATTACGATTTTAATGTTAACATATTTTTTTCACAAATTTCACATGAATAATTAATATAGTATGTTGAAATAACACATATTTAATCTTTCAAAATGATATTCAAATCGTTTTGAAGATTTGTTTAAAATTTAATATATTTTAATTTTACAACGAATAGAACCTTAAATATATTTATGAAAACTAAATTCTTAAACAATAGTAATTATAATAGTTGTAATACTCTCACATCTCTAAGTTTTTCACGCGTTTAACACAAACTGATTTGACACAATATTTTAAAAAACACCTTTGAATGGCTGTTCTATCTCGGTATCAGGAAATAGATCTTTCATATAGTAGCTGTGAACACGCTGAGATTCATGATAACATTTTAATTAATCAGTTTTAATCACATCATTCTTTTAAACATGCAATTATCTACTTAAAGTAAATTATTTTATGAATTTTATCTTTTAATAGAAAAGAAAATTAAAAAGATATTGTTTTATTTAAAATATTCATTTGATTTCATTGTTTAGAAGATCATAGGTTAAAAATATACTTTTTAAAACGTGTTATTTTCAAAATAATTTATCTTTTTAATTATCATGTTTTATCTATCATTCAAATTAGATAAAATACTTTCACTTAAAATATAATTGATTTATTTATGCAAATAGGTTAATTTTATATCATTTAACTCATTTTTTCCGTTTACTGGCACATAATTATATAAAAATTTATCACTCGACTTATAAGCATTTATAACTAATTACAGAATTATTATATATATAATAATAAAATTTATAAATTACAAATGAGTTATAATATAACGTTAAAAGACTTGATCAAATTTTTGATAAAAGGGAAATTTTGCCCATATTAATTAGGATTTCACAAGATGTGTATCGATAGAATATATTCTGCATAAAGTGTATCATAATCAATATGACTTTGTCAGAGATGATTAAGTTCCAGAAATTCCCTCTAAAAATGTTCTAGGTTAATCTTAGAAAAAATTTTAAATGTCAATTTATTAAAGTGCAAAATTTATAAATTTGGAAATAAACGAATCGTGCATTTAGTAAGTATAATTGTCTTCAAAAGAGTACTTTTATCTACCAAACTTCCAGATGAAACGTTCAATCCATTTGATTACAATACTTAAATACTCACGTGTCTTGCCTGAGATTTGCATTAGATATACGTGTATTCCAAATAAGACAATGAATAAAGATTTTTCAAACTATCATTTCTGTTTATAAATATTTCACAACTGAAGTTTGTACGTCAGATCTTGAAAACGTATTTTAAGCGTTTAAGCAAAGAAGAGTCTTTAATAAGCTATCAAAAATTATTTGAGTCAATTTTCAACCAATTCTGTTAAATTTTTCAAATTATACGTTGATCGAGATTTAAATAACAATGTTAAAGAGTTACTTTGTAATACTTTTGTTCATAATGCACTTATTGATAAACTCAGAATCGATAATTACTCTCTCATGTGCAGTAAAGGATATAATTTTAATTAGCCTCCATATTGCTTTTGTAAAATGTTCTTGTGATGGTTTTAAAACCCATCTATAAGTGTCGTATCTTTGCCTGTCTTGATCCCGAAAATAAAGCAGTGTAATTGATAAAATATAAACTCTATACTCTTGAATATTTATATGTTACACCAAAATTAACGCTGTAAATCCATTATTTTGAGCTTTAATGGCCATCGATATCAATAAATTACTGCCAAACAGTTATCGTATTAGATCATATGATGAAATCAGAATATAACGTTGATATATCATGTTTTTTGAAGACATTTCTATTTTGGTGTTACGGCGAAATATTTAAAATTATTAAAGTAGAATACTTTCTTACAATACATTTTCAAATATATTACCAAGTGTACATTGTTGTTTAAATATTCGTGGACATTCGTAGTTACAATGTTTCTGTTGACGTAAGCTCAACAATTCTGTCTTTCATCGTTGCTCAAAATTCTTCACTGTGATTTTCTCATTTTAAACATCGTGATCGTTTTTTTATAATCAATTCGTAAATAGTTTCATTGTTTTAAATGTTTTAGTTGTTGGTATGATAAACATCATAAGAAAATATTTCATACTCATATTCTTTTAACACATAGATTGTAGTTGTTTGTGTTAAATATACTTCTGCCTTCATGATGTAATTAAAATTTATTTATTGTCTGTTTATCATTTACTACTATATTATACATATTAATTATGTTAATAATTACTCGATGACTCACCATGAGGTTTAAATTAAATTATCGAAAATAATTATTACAGCTTTTTATTATAATTAAATTTATAAAATCAATTAATATATACGAGCAAATATATGACAATATTTTTAAAGTTATGGCAAATATAATTATATTTATCTACGAGAGTAGTCTTTTTATATGTTTTAAATAAAAAGTGAACTGTATTAAAAGTATGGTTTGAATTTTCTTTGATGAAGAATTTGAGAACCATAAAAAACTATTGTTGTTTTGTAATTCAATGAGTAACAAGGGAAAATTTTGGGAAAAGCTGTAAAGAAACGCTGTAAATAGAGAAAAAACGCCTAATACTATATCTGTCAAAAGTATAGAAATCTGAATAACTTTTATTATTTTAAAAAGTTTTAAGCGTGAATATTCATGAGTTTGATATTTATAAACTTTACTGAAAATATACTATCATCTGGGATAGAAATTCAATTCTCATAGATTACGTTTTAACTTTTTAATTATGTTAAAATGATATTATATGATTATCTTTTTTTAAAAGTTAAGTCAATTATTCATATTAGATTTTTGATTTTGACATTTACGATTGTTGTATTAGAGTTTCATCGGTTTATAATCAACACGTTCTTTTGAGTATAAGAACTATTTTTGGATACTTATTTATAATAATTATCTTTCCAATGGAGAATAACTTTGTTTCTCGAAGATTTATCGATCAGTTATCTGCTTCATGTTAAACGCAGTTTTTTTTGAATTTTAAATTAATACAAGATATTCTTTGATTTATTCAATTCAAAATATGAACACACATACAATATTGCTGGTCTGTAGTCATGGTAACATATGAGGTAGATTAAATTAGTTAATATAACTGATTAATAATTATCTATCAAACAAGTTTGAATATTTATATCGCTTATTCATGGTATTATCTTATCTATATCAGATTTCTTTTTGGTAAAACATAACAAGAATAGATCAGAAAATTGAGAGACCATAAATAATAAAATATTAGAAATATTTATGAAGATTTAGCAATTCAAACTATCGAATTTATTGTCATCAGTTAACAATATTAATAATGTGAGAATGTTAGCTGGATAGTTTTGTGCAAATTAACATCAGAATTAAAGGTTTGCTAACTTATTGAAAAAAATTTCAGCAGGTCATAATTTGTAAAAAATACATATGATAAATCATATCAAAAACGAATAGAATTGAAAATCGACAAAATGTCCTTAAATAAAACTTCTAAATGGCGATTATATATAAAAAAATATACTTTAAAATATCTTAACCTATCTATTGTTTCTTTAAATATATAATGTTAACTAATTTTAATTATTATTCATTTTGTAGATAAAATTTTTTCGCACAAAACGCCTTAACTTTTTTTGATTCATAAGATTGTATTCTAGAGTTTCTATTTTTACAGAAAGATGGTTTTATAAATTTGAACATCAATATATTTATGTATTTATATGATTCCTTTTATGTTTACTCAATGAATATTTATTTAAATAATTAAAAATAAAATTAATTCTAAATTCTTAAAGGATCGTTCATTTGACTGATTTGAGATAAATTAATTATATATAAATTTTTTAATCTATCTCAGTATGAAAATATTTCGAACATAAAATTGGGGTTATGTTTGAGGACGCTTAATCTTGACATAATTTTTAACGTATTTTTAAATCATAGATATATTTTTAAAAAAATCTTTCAAAGTTAAGTTCAATGATGTTTAAGCTTTAAATTGGATAGCTATCTAAATTTAATTTTTTAACCAATGATATTATATTGCAGTTTTATTTTTAATTTTGAAATGATTTACAAAATAAAAATGCCAAAAATTATATTCATCTTATTCATTAAAAATTTTTTAGATTCAAATTAACTGTTATTAGTTACTTTGTAGCAATTAATTATTGGCATAATATATTTAATTTTCATATTTACCATTTTATATAATGTAATAATTTTATAAAATTTTATATATCAGAAAAAACTACATATTTACTGTTCTCACGCAAGCAAATGATTTAAAATATAAGATTGATTAATTGAAATAATCTTCTGTCACATCCTTCATTTTGATAAAAAATTTAATGATTATATAGGGTTTCATAGCAAATAACGTCACTTTCCCAAAAATTAACGTCATATTAAAAAAAATCAAATAAATAAATAATTGTTGTTATAAAAACAAATTAAAATAGATAAAAAAATTTTATTTAATAAAAGATCAATTTTTAACTATTCAAGTATAATTTCACGGGATTTGGACCTCTCAATATAACCAAGCATTTTTCGAAAATAACCACTACAATCCGAAGAAGTAATTATATTCAATCCATTTTGAATAAAATTTTTCAGTTCGCTTACATTCTGTGCATTTTCCCTTATTACGTAATTTTTCAACTTTGAAAATACATTTTCAATTGGATTAAGCATGGGACTATAGGGGGGAAGATAATTAATTATTATTATATTTTCCAATTGTATTTCACGTAATTCACGAAAATGATGGATGTGGGCATTATCCATTATAAAAATCGGCTCGATAATTCCCTTTTCAATACATACCTCTTTACATTGCAGCAAATATTCTTTGAATTGAATACCGGTTACAGAATTATCTTGAATATGATGATTTATCATCCCATATTTATTACATGTAGCTATTACCGAAATGTTCCTTGATTTAATTGAACGTGTTCGTAAATGTGCAGATCTCCCTATTAAGCTTCGCCCTCTTTTCGTTCTAGTTGCAACACTAAAACCTATATCATCAATAAAAACAAAACGACCATCTTCCACGTTAAAATGCAAATTACTAAAATTTATTGCATATTCAAATCTCAGTTGAATGATTCTTTCACAATTTCTGCTCTCTGGAACACGAGTAATTGTTTTATAGAATAATGAAAATCGTTTAAATAACGATCAATCGAACTTTTACTTATTTGAATATTAAATTCCCGCTCAATGGTTGTTTACACTGCTTCAAATGTTCGTGTAGGATCATCATTAACCAACTGAAAAAGCCTGGCCTTTTGATGATCATTCAGCTTTGTTTGTTGTGCGCGACCTCGTCCTACTGTTTCCCTCCCATCAAAAAACCTTTTGGAAAATGTAGATATAGTTGTTCGAGGAATTAATAATCTTCTAGCAATTTCTGAGATTTGTATTCCATAATTTAAATATTCTGTTATTTCTCGTTTTTGTTCAGTGTATAAAGTCCTTCTTCTTCTTATAATTCTTTCATTGTTAATGTGATTCTCTTCCTCAGTCATTTAATGGCATTAAAAAATTACTTTAGAGGTTGATTTCAAAGTGTTTACAAAATAATAATATTACGGCTTTTAATTTTTACTCCAATTATTTATTTATTTGATTTTTTTAATATGACGTTAATTTTTGGGAAAATGACGTTATTTGCTGGGAAACCCTATATATGAATTATAAAATTAAAAATAAGCCAGATCGAAGTTTGCTATTTTATTAAATGAACACATTTAAAATATAAGTATTTTAAGGATAGTTATTTTATATGAAAATAATAAGTTTTAAAAGAGAGAATTTTAAAATTTACAGCATGCTATTTTACCCGTTTTAGAGAAATTAGTAAAATTTTTGGTTTTATTGGTTATCTTTCGTTTGTATTTTTTTATTTTTTCATTTCTCTACCTAAAAACTAAATAAACAATAAAAATTCTTTTTTTGTATTCTTTCATTTAGAATGATCGAATTTATATCAATTTGTCTTTGTTATAGGATTACAGAAATCAGATAAATTGTAAGATAGTTAATCATTCTTCATATTATTAATGGCTGATAACTTATATCTTGAACATCTAAGATCTTAGAGAGAAATAAAAATGTATAATAAAAATTTGTAAATCACCTACTGAATATAAGAAGTTAATTTAACGATTTTATAACAAGGAACATTTCCTCTATTTCAGAATTTTTTTTAAATTTATCGTAATTATTATTGATTTTTAGGACATTGGAAACGTGATATAAACGAAATATAAAATAACGAATTTTATAAAATATGAAATATAATTATAAAATGAATAACTTGAAAATTTCGAAATTTGTTATATAAACAAATAATTATTTAAAAATATGAAATATTTTTCATTGTTTTGATTTTAAACTCTCAATCTTAAATGAGTTAACGAAAATAATTTATCGTTTGTTAAAAATGGTTTCTTTTTTTTATTAAAGTATTATAATAATTTTAATTTGAAGAATATGTTAAAATAACTTGATGTTTATTTAAAACACAGTTATATTTCAAATGTGTGAAACAATATGAAATAAATAAAATCATAAACTCTTCGTAAGCGATTAAATTTTTAAATAAATTAAAATCAGCATAAAATCAATCAATTCATGTTTGATTTTAAAATTTGTTAAGTTTACATCTAAAAACCAACGATTATTAAAACTATATTAATATAATTTCTATTTTTGTCATATATCTAAAATAAAAACGTAGAAAGTGTAATATTACACCTAAAAAGTAGATTATTTTTAGATTATAATATTTTATATTTATACATAAGCAGATATCATTTATATATAATAAATCAAATGAAAAAAAAGTGTTTACATTATTATAAATTCTATAAAAAAATTATGTTAATATAATTTATTTTTTTATCAATAAAATATAAGACAGACAATAAATTTATACTGGGAATCTAGACAAATAAATTTTTTGTATTTTAAAATTACATTTTATCAAGATTATTACTTATTATGACTGTGATATCATTTTTAGAAAACAAATAATCAAAAAAAAATTAATTGATAAAAATAAATAATACAAGTATGTAAATCTGAGAAAGAAAAATCTTTTTTTCTCACTTCATTGAAACATTTTTGATTTTAATAAAACAAAAATCGGATTATATTTGAATTCTTACGTGTGAGAGTTAATGATATTTAGAATATTTATCGATTGAATATATTCATATTTAACGACATTCACATTTATTTATTTATCGAAAATATAATGATTAATTATGTATAATCATTAATAAATTAATCTTTAAATAAACATAATATTTATCATTGTCCTTTACGAATCATATACCTTTTTTGGTATGTATAAATAAAAAAATACACTGAACTTTATTATAAATGTTTCATTTATATTCAATTGATAAATAATCCTAAAAACAAAATTTGATAAATATATATTCGAAATAATCTATGAATTTTTTTCCTCCAATGATATTATTGATGTGCAGTCAAGTATTTGATAAATAAAATGTAAGTCCTAATCACATACACATTTATGTATCAATATAATTTTGTTATTTGAGAAATAATATGTTTTGCTTCAACTATTTTCTTAAATGTAGATTATCAAAAAATATCCATTAATGGTGAAAAAATAAGTAGGCGTATTAAACTTTATCTTTTAATATTACAATATATATTAAGTTGAAAACAGAATAAAATTTTTTAATTAAAGGTAAACAATTAAAATAGAATTGATAAATGGTTATTCTACAGAAAAAATGTCAATTTATAATAATACGTTTTATGAACTGATATAAGGAGAATTATAAAAATAATAATAAATTCAATTTTAGTTGTGAGTTTAAAATTTTTAAAAAATCTGGATTATTTGTATAAGAAGAAAAATATTTATCATGTTTAATACGGATTGTAATGATTTGCCTATCTTTGAAAACAAGTCTTCGCAGGAGATATACTTGAAATAACAGAAGTTAAAAAAATTAACAACAACAAAAAATAAATTAATTATATATTTAAATACCATGACAAAAGTCAAATTTTATATAAAATTGGTTTATTTTTAAATTCTTTTCTCAATATGCTTTTTTAAGAATGGCTTTAAAAATTATTCAGAAATCATTGAATTATTTTAATTTACTCAATCAATTCTCGAGACATTTATTTATTTTAAGCGCATTCATCATTGTATATCACCTTGATAATTATGATGATGCTGATTTTAGATATATTTTTTAAAATATAAATTAATTTGAAATAAAGGTTTAAAAAGTTCATAAATATTTATAAGTTAAAAATCTACCTTTAGTGAAAGTAACACATGAAAATAAAATTTGTTTAAAATATTAAAATTATTAACTATTTTACACGCTTATAAATTTCGGAAAAAAGAATCGAATAAGTATATTAAAGATATCTGCTCTCATAACTTTTATAATTCTAATTAGAATCTTATTGTTTTGATTTTTATATAATCATTTATCTACATAAATAAAAGATAATAAATATATTAAGAGAAGTTAAAATATCATTATTTTTTAATTTATTTTAATATATATAACTAATTGCATTTCTGCATAATTATCAATAATTCAATAATATTTGTATCATTTATATAAGAGATTATATTATACAAATGAATGATAAAAGTCATCTCAGTCAAATTTTGCATGATATAGTCAAAATAAGTTAAACTTCAAAATTTTTAATATTTTCCACAAAACTAAGTTTATATTTATCATATAATGTTGTGTATTAACTGCTATCATTCCTCTTGAAAGTTAAATAGTTATTTTGACTTTTGTGAATATATTTTATTCAGACGTTTATTTTAAAATTTTTATAAATCTAAAAATATTTAAACAATATTGTTAAGTCACTATGAACATGGTAGTTGATTTACAATATTCTAAAGGTTATGAAAATATGTTTGATATTGACATTGATAATTAACAAATAGATTGTTATCATCAATTATATAAATACATATAGCAATGATTTGTCCTGATTTTTCAATTCTTATGAATATTTATAAAGGGATAAAATACTATAGACTGCAGAATTAACAAAATCAAAAGTATGGGAAATGGGGATATTTTGAGACTTTTGAGTTAAAACAAGAAATATTTATCTTTTTAGTTCAAACGAGTTGAATCTATTTCACAAACACATCATTAATATCGATTTCCATGTAATTCATATCAATATCAAGAAATAGAAGAAAAAACTTCTCTTGTGATATTTATATTTATAATATATAAACATATGATTATATATTCAAGACTGATCTTTTTTCCAAAATTCCTCAGTTGTAATTTAGAATTACGTTTTTGAATCAGATTTGATTAAATTTAAAAAGGATAATTTAAATTATTTTCTCTGTTGAATGATTACAACATATCTTTATTTTTTGAAAAAAGTAGATAACCTCAATATTTGAGAGTTTAATTAAAATGAAATCGATCAAATTACAATGAATCGTTAAGTAGGTATCAGAATACAGATAGCTCCAAATGTATTCTCTTAGACATTTCAATATATTCATTCCGCTGAAAATAAATAAGTATCAAACATGTCATTCAATGAAATTTAAAAACCAAAAATCATTTTAATTTAATCTTATTTGATCTAAACTGATGAACATAAACTCAAATTTTTACATGTGAATTCAAATGAAATTTTCATTTGCGATTAATTTGATTCTTTAAATATCTTTATGAACAACACAAAATATAATTTTGATCAAGCTTATGAACGTATAGATAAAATTCAGAATTATGATATAGACGAGATTTAATTGAAAAACACATCAATTTTAATTCTATTATAAATTAAAAAAACTAAGTTATCAAATTCATAGCTTTTTTAAAATCCACATCATAAAAAATTCTTCGGTCATTTTATAAATATTATATAGATTTGTATGATTATCTTTTCTGTGAACAACAAAAGTTGTTCTCGATGATTATTCACGATAGATTCTTTATATATTGTGATTATTAAAAAATATTAACATTTATGGAGCATGTATTTTTGATCCATTCTGTTAAGCTAACAATAAAAATCAATTTATTTTTTTTGAAGAAAACTTATATTTATTTATAATTAAAATTGAGAAAGTTATAAAATCATATTATTTACTTAAAAATTCACCGTTATTGAAGACAATGAAAAATATCTTCTGATCGGTATATAAGAGTGAATCGGATTTTCAAATAATTCATGTATACAATTATTATTTTTAAAAGATATCTGTTCTAAATTAATATTTTATTATTTAATTTAATATATTGAATTCGTTAACTATAGATGTGTAAAATATTATTCAAATTTAATTTATTTTTACAGGTTAAACTCTAATAGTATCATATTTCTTATTTTTCCTCAAAAATTTCATTTTTTATCGACATTTGAGAAAATCCAGATAAAAATTACAAATATTTTTTCAAACCAATGATTATTTTCTAATTTTATTTGAAAGTGATATAATATCATATAATATTTTAGATCTATAATAATAAGATGAAAATATGTCAAAATATAAACATTAATTTAAGATGCGTCTTTATAATATTATCCTATTTATCCTTGAATTAAAAGATGGCTGATTGATTAAAGGAAATATGATAAAATAATTTATGAAGACAAATTAATTAAATTTTTAATATTTGCCTTTTATGTTTTTTGTCGTTGAGAATTTCTTCCTAATTATTAATTAATTAGTATAATGTTCTCTTCTACAATATTGATAATTAAATAAATTGGAAATATTTCACGTATATTAAATTTTCAATTTATTTTTTATTCAATTTAAGTCGCATATTATTTTATTGATATGTAGAAATGTTATTGATCTTATTTAAGAGTTAATAAAATTTTGAATTAACTTTAACCGAAGCTAAATCATTTGTAACAGCTGTTTATATGATTAAATTGATTCAAAGATTCGTTAAGGTATATTATATTTCAAAGTACATAATTTTTATATGATAGCGTCATAACCTCAAAAAAACGAATTAATTTATCAAGATAATAAATAAAAAAAAGTTTATAATTCAAAACATTATGTTATTTATCATTTTTTTTTTGAACATTAATATATTTCGAAGTAAATTTTCTCTCCATGTTAATTTTTACATAAAGTAGTAATCGATACAAATAAATGGATTTTTAACGATATTGAAAATAAACTTTTTGCAATAATACGATATTTGTATTTTTTGAGTATGTTAAGCAAATCAAAATTTTAACGACTGATAAAATATAAGTTTTTAAACCTTCTTAGTGACTTCATCAACATAAAATGTCTTATCAGTAGATTTATTTTATTCCAAAATTAATAAATAATGGTAAAATACACGTAAGTATGATTCAGTTATTTCGAGTTATTTAGATTTTTTCATTCATAAAATTAAGTTCCGTTTCATTTTATATTTTTTAACTAAAGTTAACATTTATATACAATGTCAGAATGGTCCGAAATTAAAATGTAATATTCATGTTAAGATTTTCAAAACTTAATTTAAATCTTCTTTGATATTTGATTTATGCTAAATATTTAAGGTGCATCTTTAATTTGAGAAAAATTTGTAAAAATACGTAATTCTTTAAAAATACATCTATTATATGACACAAACCAGTCTAGAATTTTTTATATATTCATTTAATTTGGAAAAAATCATGTTTAGCGAATGGAAATTTAATCAAACTCTGTATTATATTTTTGACTTTCTTTAATGTAAATTGTTTTCATAGTATCATGTTTTAAGTATACTAAAATAATTGAAGGATAAATTGAATTTTTGAAACAGATTTACTCACATAATTTTCTTTTATAATAATAAATTTAGATTTGAGATACTCATAAACGACACGAAAAATTAATTCGTTTTTATCAATTTAATCTTCTTTACAGTTTAAAAAAATTATATTTTATTTGCGTTTCTTTACAAATAAATGATTAATAATTGAATATTGATGAAGATTTTATGAACACTAAAATTAGAATTTTTTTAATTGAATAAGCTACTAATATCGAGTCAAAAATAATCACTGAGAATGAATTATAATGGGTAGGAAGATTTCATATCACAATTTTAAATACACTATGACATCGTAAAATTTGGTAAATTAATTATTTTATATTTGTATTTAAAAATAAATCGCAGAATTTCAATGTATAATACAAATACATGATAATTTTGTAAAGATTTTTCATAGATTGAGAAAAAAAAATTTCAAATATATTTTAATTTTATTCAAAATATCAAAACAATTAATTTGAGTTTAAAGTTTTCAAATTAATCTTCTATTAAAACAAAGATGAATTTATAAATTATTATATACATTTTTAAATTCACTATTTTGATTTTATCAAAGTCAACTTAGTTATTTGAGTATTTACGAACCTATCGAGAAAATAATACCAAGATCTTTAATTCACAGTACTTGCTAAAAACACGAGTTTTTGATATGGAAAATTTTATCACAATAGCAGATTGCCTTGAGTCTCGAAATTTTCAAAATGTTAAATGTTTGTATCGAAACATAAAAATAGAAAAATGGAAATTCATTCATATGTCTGAATGATTTATCGTCTTTGAACAAATTTTGTAAGGCTAGTAAAATAAAATTAAATAATTTCATTGTTTTGAACAATAAAAATATTATTTCATTCTATAAATATTACTGTGTAACAAATAAAACTCAAACAGTCCTTATGTTTATATTTTTATATTTACGTCCCAACCAAACATAATATCCATGTAAATTAAACGAAGAATCATGCATCAATATGGTACATATGCAAGTTTTTAAATATATGAAATATTTTATTAAATACTCGATATAAATTTATATAACAAACAATTAACTAGAAATCATCTGTAAATGCACATTTTGCGATACATCTTTATTATTCATTCCTAAAAATCAAAATATTTAGATATAAAAGACGACGATCATAGTTTCGTTTTTGTCATACACTATTTATCTGAATAAACAACCAAATAGAATTTAAGGTTTAACATCTATATGTATAAATTAAGTTTCAAAAATTTATTGAATACAATATATTAAGACAAATTAGATTTGCTAATTTAAAAATTACTGATACTGTGAAGGAGACAGAGAAGAATTAGTGAGAACTAGATAATATATTATTCAAGGATTTAATAAAAGTCAAAAATAAATTTAAAATCTAAAATCCAAAATGAAAAGGATTCTTTTAAATGTTTTAAAAACTAAAATAAGATCTATCTGTACTCTTTTTTGAATTGAGATATAAAATTATGATGCAAGGAATCTGTTGATAATGAATCAAAATGTTTTATCTTTATGAATTTAAATTTTTACGTAAATAACAGGAAATATAATATGAGTTAGAAAGTCATTAAATATCTTTTAAATTTTTTCAGAGAGAAATTTGAAGTGGCAAGAAAAAAAATTTCATAATCTTTTGATTTATACTTATTTTTTCATTTAATTATAGATCTAAAATTTATGATATTTTTAAAAGATACAAAAGTATGTCTTAAAATTTTAATAAAACTTTCTGTAAAGATTTAATCAATTTTTTAGGGTGATGATTGAGCACATTACTATGTGTCATTGAAATAAATGAGCTTGAATAACTCGCTTTTTAACAGCATTAAAAATAATATCTGAGCAGCCATATAATATAAATTTTTAAAATGAGATGAATCGATTAGCACTCCACACCATGTACATATCTCAACATTATCTGAAAATATCGCTTTACATATCTATTTTACATTTTTGAATTTACCAAGAAGGTTTTCTGGCTCATAGTTGACATGAGCTATTATAAGTCATTTTGGAATATATGTTTCGTATGTCGGCTTCTAAAATTAATTTTATGTTTATGTAAAAGATGTTCAATTCCTAAACTAAACTCTCTAAATTGATTGATCATTTGATTAAGCAATTCATTTCAGGTTATTTTTAAGTTTTTATAATTCTTAAGTTTTTGAAGTGAGATATGTCACTCAAATCAACATAAACTCTCTGTAAAAATTTTATGTGATGTTCATCTGTCAAAAGAGATTTTAAGTTGATGAAAAAGTTTGATTCTTTGACGTTTTTGATAATATTAACGGTTAGAACATTATGATTCTTATAACGGCTGTATTTAGAATAATTTATAACACTGGAATCTTTTTTGGTTGAATGAGTAATATGATTTAAAGGAGATTGATGATTGTAAATATTTTTCTTTTATGTTTTTTGTGAATTGGAAACCTAGAATTATGAATAATTTCTAAATAATTTAATTTATTCTTCAGTCATGATTATTTCTAAAATCTTCAATGTTAACATCGAACTTCTTCTTTTGAGAGCGAATTATCTTCATCAACTCTGTTTTTGATTCAGATTTAGTATTTGTAAACATAAAGTTAAATTTTTTCGAAAAATAATCAGATGTTTCGATAATTAACAGTAAAGTGAGCCAACTGATTTTTTTTTGATTTTTCTTCCAATTATTTTTAATCATTGCCAAATTAGAGTATTCTCAATTCTGGCTACCCATAAGGGAATGAAATTTTTTATACATAACTAAATACGATTTTTATTAGTTTCTGTCTGAGCCTTAGAGTTAATCTCTTTATGATGATTTTGGTTTTTGAACTGATATGCAGAGATTTTGTATTTTTAATATTTATTGTTTCATCACAAATTTGAGGGGGAAAGACGATTCGTTGATTAATTGTATCTATAAATACAAGATATACTTCTATTAACCTAAAAATTTATGATGATCTCGCATGTATTTAATGGTCAACGCTATTATTATTCGTTTTAAATTCAATGAATATTTGAAAATTTACATCCTTTTGAAATATTTGATGACAAAACTTAAAATTTCAGAAATATAAAAAAAGTTGAATATACAATTTAACGTAAAGTCCCAAACAATAAATATATACTTTTCTGATTAGTTATAAAAATAAAATTTTTTATTATGTTAAACAAATGTATTGTCTTATTCTTAATATATGCGGCATTAAACTTAAAGTATCGACAATTTTATATGTTTATATATTAAAAATAACTACTCCTCTTAATCATTCATAATTCTATGCTTACTAATTCATTTAAAGTTTTAATTGAGATAAATCCAAAAAAATATGTATATTAATTAAAAGTATATCTGTGATCTGCAGGTATAACATGAAAGAATAGCGAGTTGAGAAAAATCAAATATTATACCTGAATTAAAATAGATTATACGTTGATTTATAAGATATCAATTTAATTTTTAGTTAAAAATAAACAATTTATCTCAAAATAAATTTAATTAATGTATTCTAAGATCTTAATTAATAAGATCCTTTTGTTATTTACCAAAATGAATTTTTTATTCATGTACCTGATATATATTTTATCATCTCAATTATTTCAAGCTCGATGTGCACTCATAAAATGAAAATTTTAATTTAATTAAAAACTATGATTCATTAAACAAGTTTAGATTTTTAATTTAACGAAAGAATACTTCTTATTTCGGCGATACTTGTATAAAAGACGAACACAATAAAATTGCAAAATTATTAAAATAAAGAATTTGAAATTTTTGAATATCACATGTTTGAAAATTCTCTGGAGAAATCAAATGAAGTGAGACATATGTTTTTAGACGTATGCGAAACATGGTTTGACAATTTTTTGAACCTGACAACACTCATAGCATATAATGGGCTTGTAAAAAATATTTTTTAAATATTATCAATAGGTTAATAAATAATTATATATTTTATATCTTAATGTGGCATAAATAATTTTAACTATCAATAAAAATTGATATATATATCTCTTTTTGTATAGTCTACTTATCTAAATATAATTTGTTCATTTAAATCGTATTATGACTGTTCTCTCAACGATATAAATTATACTTGTTTTTACATTTAAAAATCACATTTTATCAATTAAAATGGTATTTTAATAATAATATGTTGACATTTTGGTCATTAAAAATTAGCCATACTTATTTGAAAAAACAAAAATATTGTCATATAATTCACATGAATATTTTCAAAAATAACTTGAGAAGCTTTTAATTTTACAGCAATATAAAATAATTTAACATGTGAATTAGAAATAAAAATTTTCAAACGTGAAACTGTTTTAATTTCAGAGATTTTAAAATTAATACATGTAGTTCAAAACAATAAAAAGTCTATTAATTTATAATTTTTTATATTAATAAACACAGTATTTGATAAAAATTTTATCATTAAGAAAATGTGATAGTTAATATTTTAGCTTTATGACGTCAGAATAGTTTAAATTGTGAATATTCACTTTCTGATAACTATGATATGATGGAAGGTTATCGTTTATATTATTTTATATAGAATTTGTTTGTGTGTTCGCTTTAATCGGTAATATTCAAAGAAAATTTCTTATCGTCGAATGTTATAATCTAGAATCTGCATAATTTTTATTTTATGATTTTAAAATTATAAACATTACTGCCTATATTTTAAAAACATACCAAAACTGTTATGTTTTTTTTGTTATTTCAGAAACGCTTTAAAGGAGATGTTAATTATTATTTATCATTTAAATGATTTGGTAGAATCAAATTATCGATTGAAATCAATATAAATTTTGAAATATACAAATTTAACTTCCAAAATATAACAAAAATTAATTTTTCATATTTTAAATAATTTAAATTTAACATCAAATAAACCGAGAGTTAATAAAGCCCAGGAGCAGTAGTAACTTCAAAGTAATGTAAAGTCAAATCATTTTGAATTGAATAATCACTCTGTAAGTATTGTCTATTTTGAGTAAAAATTGTATTGTTAAGATTATTTATCAGTGTATATGATCATTTTCTATTTCAATGAGAAATCTCTGGGCTAAAACATAAATCTATGAAGGATATATTTCTTTCTTGTGAGAAAATTCACTTGTAAAATATTAATAATAATTTCGAACTGTTCTTGCATCCAAAAATACTACTTAATCATATGTATAGTTTATATATTGTGAACAACAAGGTAGGAACAAAGATTTAGATTTTGCAACTCTTGACAATGTAATACTAGAGCTATTTGGATTATAGATTTTATTCTAAGAATATACTTGATAAAAAAAATACGCGAAATTTCTTGAAGGCGTATCAACACATTCCTATCATGTATGTTTTGAAAATGTCCATGAAACTATTTCACATTATTACATTTGAAGGAAATTTATGAATAAATAAATTAAAAAAAAACTGCTCGATATTTGCTTAAATATTTCCATAAATATATTTTTAATTATTTAAAATATATTATTGGAATATTTAGTCAGGTTTTCGAGTTTATCATATCAATAAAAATCATAAAACAGATAAATTAAAAACTTGCAAACAAAAAATTTATAAGTATGCAAAAAATCTATACTAAACCTATTTAACTTCATAAATAATCAATTAATTTTATAAAAGCATTAAAACATAGATTACATATCTAAAAATAAAATCTGAATGTTTTTATTATCGATCAACTGTATAATAACTCAATTTAAATAAATAATAAACTTTTTTAATTGATTATAAATGGTTTAAATATATACCAAAAAATAACATGTTTTTGATTTGTTATTACACTGATGTTATATTTAAACTCATAATAAACCAGATAACAAAAAGGGAATCTTTCGGAATTTTCATATATCATATGATTGATAAAACCACATATATTATTCAATAAAATTAGATTATGTTCTATAAAATAGAATTATAAATTACAATCTGAACCGTTTATGATAAATTATAATAATGTTGAAAAAATTTATCCAATTGGAAAACAATTACACTGATACTTTATAATTTATTTATGGCTAAAACAAATCACATTCTCTTTGAACTAAAACATTTTATAAATATCTTTGAGTTATCTAAATGAAATATGTTGCATATTAAAACTAATATTATAAATATAATATTTAATAATGTGAATAATGTTCCTATTTTAAATGATTAACGAATTTTATGTCATCATGATTAAAAGAGATTATTATTATTTACTTTTTGATAAAGACAATTTTTTTAAATTAATTTCAATAAATAACAAAAGATTTAAAACACCACATGCTATAAGATATCTTTTAAAATAAGCATTTTGTTAAAATATACCAGAATATTTCCTTTGATTTTATGATATTGTTAATCTTAAAAAGGAAAGAGCATAATTTAACGACTTCATACGATTCTAAAAAAAATTCATTAAAATAAGATATTAAAATAAAATTTATCAATGAAATAAAATATTTTGATCTTTTCGAGTCAAATTATCATTTTAATGTTATAAAAATTACTTTTCGTCAAAATAATTTTAAGGCAGAATATAAAAATAATTACCATATAATATTAGATAAACTTTATCTTCATGTGTATTGATATAATTTTTTAATATTTTTAAATGTATCGACATTTTATTTGATCTATGAAAATATGTGTGAATAGAGATATTTTAGTTTAATGATAAATATTTTGCACATTTGTCATGGACAAAACTATTTTTAAATTTAGCATCTTTTATTATTTCTGACTTTTTAATGGTTGAAATATATATCACATTTATCGTGTTAGTTTATTAATAAGGCGATGATAAAGACCATATTTTTACAAATTAATTTCAAAGTTTATTATATGTATTTTACTATCATAAAACATAAAATTTGATATGTTTAAGTATTTATGAATTATCATGATTAATTTTAATCATATTAAAATCTACAAAAAATATAATTTTATATGTTAAATATTTTTTTATAAATAGTAAAAATATAAATAAAAACAGTCGATAGAATATAAAATGTTTTACGCGTCATATTGATGATATTTAATTGTTCTAAATCTTTTTACAATGAACGTATCAATGAAACAAAATATACTCCACATCTTCAGTATTTAGAATAAATGAAGATGTCAAATTAAAAATTTATGACTGTGTTTTTGATGAATTTTTGAGCTAAGTAAGATATGTTATGACCGATACACATGTATGTAATTCGGTTGCAAACACGTGTGATAAATTAACACGTTGAAGTTTATGTATAATATATTAAATATATATACATTTTTGAGTTAAATTTAGGTTTTAAAAAAGTGTCGTTGTTTTGAATTAGAACTAAAAAGTCTGAGTATCATTGAAAAAAGATGGATTTATCTTACTTTAGGTATGTGATAGTCTTAATCTTAACGAATGCGATAGATGATATTAATGATAAAATTGATATTATATTTATATATTGCCTAAAATATTGTTAACCAGAACAAGTTTTTAATTTTTAACAGATTCATAACTAAATTTTGAAATGACAATATTTTTATATAGTCTATCAGATAATAATGTAAACGATACTTTAATAAAAAGACCATAAATATCTAAAATCATTATATCTAAATTGATCAGTTAAAAATATATCTTTCAATGAAAATTAATAATTTGATTTTGTCTGTTTCGGAATTTTAATTATAAAAGCAATTGAATTTAAATTTTTGAAAAGCTTTTAAAATTTTTAAAAATATAAATGAACATATATACGAGTAATATTATAATAGAGTTTAAACATCTAAAATATCACTGATTATTTTTAAATTCGCGCATTGATATTTAAAATAAAATTCAATAAGATTATTAAAACAATAAAAATTTAAGTAAATTACTATCTTTTTGTAAAATATATATGATGATATATATCAAGATCGAAATAGAACAATATTTTTCCTTTATATTTCATAGTTGAAAAGTGTTTAAATATATAAGCGTCAATAAGATATAAAATAAAATTGTTTTAGATAACAATTCATTAAAAATTAAGACGACCTTCGATATTTTTAAAACGTTCTTCAGCAACATTATGAAAGCATATTAATAACTTATTTGGATGATAATAAAAAATAGAGAACAAATTCAACATCATAAATTGTAATCTTCATTAAAATAAAACAATTGACCAATTTAGAAACAAAAAAAATTATATACTTTTCAAAAAGCGTAAATTAAAGTAAAATTATTTATATTGTGAAGAAAATCGACGATGGTATTCATTTTAGATACGAATTTATCAATTTTAAAAATGAAAAATATACTTAGGCATAATTATTGTATGATTTTACACTTTTTGAATTTAAAAGTAGAGTAGTATAAATAATAAATTTTCGAAGATAAAATAACTGTGATTTCAAATATGTCATCAATTTACATTTTAAGGACAATGAACCTTTAATAAAAGATGTATTCAAAATGAAAATTATATCTTTAAATTTAAAACATTTGCAATTCAAATTAATTCTTAAATTAAATACGCATATCGATTTATTATATAATTACTAAGGAGAATAACTCAAGGTAAAATTTCTCATCTATCATAAATTCAAAATACGAAATACATTGATTTAAATGATTTAAACCTTCAACTAATGAAAAGAAAAATTAATTGTAACATGATATTAAGACAGAAATATATAATTAATGGATAATGAAGAAATTTTCATGTTTCAAAAATATTTTATAGGTTATGAACGTATAATATAGATATTAAAATCGCTATCATTAGAAAATAATGTAAAGTCTTGAAATATTTATTTCCGAATATTTATCTAAGTTACAGTAAATTCTAAAGCACATCCTTTATTTATATGAGTAATATAAATATTTTTGATGTTAAATTTATTGATATTTTTTAACTTGATTAATTACATCATATAATAAATAAAATTTATCATAAACAAGAATATTTTAAATATTTCTGAAAATCGAAAAAATTTATTTTTTAATTTCAATAAAAACAAAAATCATGAATATATTAAAGAATACGTTTTATTTAAAAATTAATTCTCTCGTTTACTTTATGAAAATATGTTGGTATATATCTTAATTCATTTCAAAAAATTGTAAATCCAAAAACTTTATTATGTTAGTTGATTGAATCTTCAGCATAATTTTGATTTATATAAAATATTTTCATGAATTTTAAAATTTTATAAAAATTTTTTTAATTAATTAGTATCGTGTATTTAGTTCAAAATATTTTACCATGGAATATTTATATTTTTAAACGCCATTTTTGATATGACGAGAAACAGCATATCGTATATTATTTGTTCTAATTTAATATTTAACAGATATTTTTATACTTATATTTTATTTTTGATGAATTGATGACGATTACCATTTTTTGTGATTTTGAAAAGTCAAACAAGAAAAAAAATTTCATCTATAATATATTCTGTCTATTAGAAAATTATATTTTACTACAAAAATATAATATTGATTTTCTACTCTATAGATATTTCGAAATATTATTTGTGTGTTTTAAATATTTGAATAATTTTTTACTTTAAAATATGAAAAAGATTTTAATTCTCAAAATTTAATTTTTGTAATTTGTAAATACTTCAATAAATATTTATTAATAGATAAAATTTTTACTTTCATATTAAATTGGCTTTAATTATGAAATAAAACATATTATATTCAATTTGATAATTTATAAATATTAAAAAAAACATAATGATCTCTAAGAATAACTCTTATATCATCCTTATTAGAAGCATATTTCGAATAAAATTTCTGAAATCAACCTAAGAAGAATAATTAGATATTTTATAAATTCATTTAAGCGATATTTTTTGAAAAATTTAATCAATTGGCAACATAGACCACAAACAGCATACGTCACAATAATTACTCTTTAACCACTGACATACATAATATATCAAGTTTAAAATTTTTTGAAAATTCTAAAATGTATTTGATATTATTACATATAATATTGAAATTATCCACTTATACACGAATAATAAATATATACATACATTACATACACATTTAAAGTATAAATCAAAAATATAATAGTGAAAATAAAATTTATCAAATATAAACTCATTAAAATAGAAGTTATATGGTATTTATTTAAAAGAATTAATAATTACAATTTTTGATTTTACATTTCGAAGTTTGTAAATATTTCAATTGATATGTAAAAATGATTTTTAAAACTGCTATTATTTACAGCTATCACAGATATATCAAAATACAAAAAAATGAGCAGTAATTTTCATTAAATAATAAAATCGAGTTTTCTTCTCATATAATTGAATTAAGTCAGATGGTCGCCGATATTCTAACACCATACAACATTGTTTAGAATGAGAATTTTGTATTTACACAAATTCTGGATATTCTTTAATGTTTAAATATGATGAGAAACTCCACAAAAATATGACGAAACATGACAGATTTAAACTGTTGTGTTAATATTCTCATACTAATCAATTTTAAAAATGACAATTTTTTGAATTTATAAATAAAAAACGGAATAGATATAATATAGTGTCAATTAATGAGTAGAAAATTCATTTCATTTGTGTTGAAAGCTATTCTTCATCTACTGAGTGTCATTTTGATCATCTAATTTTTGAAAAATTCAAACAGGAATATCAGATCTTTATTTTAATTTTTGGTATTATTTTCTTACAAAAATATTAATTTATTTATAATTACTATTTCATCATCATGTAATAAGAAAAAATTAATAATTTAATTTTCAATCATGGTAACATCGGAAATTATTTCTATTAGCTTTCTTTATGATCATTAATATTTATTAAAATATTATGTTTATTGAATCTACCAAGATATCAATGGTTATATTTCTCATTATATTTTCATTAAATTTTAACTAAACAAATTTATCTTATCTTTAAAGTAAAAATTCAATATTATAAATAAATGGCACGTAATTTCTAATTATAAAAATGTTTAAATTCACAGAATTAATAAAAAAAACAATTCGCTCTCGATAATATAAATTCATTGTGAAAGTTTTTTATGAATCAATATCAGCGTCAAACAAAGTAATTTCATTTGTTGAAGTTAAACCGTACTTAAAAACATTTTTTAACCTTCATACAATATTGGATGAAGATGATTAAGGAATATCAGAATCAAATTTAATGTTAAAATATGTTTCAAAAATTTTTGAAAATGTTATTATAGAAACTTCGATCATCAATTAATATGTTAAAAAATTTATCTTAAAGATTTTATTAAATTCATAAAAAAAACAAAAAAATAATCTTAATAAAATTTATTTTAATTTTTATTAAAATTAGTAGTTGATTGTAAATAAATTTTGATATTTAAAATTTCTACTTTACCTTCCATATAATTAAACACTAAAAAGTATGTATATTGTTATTTTATGAATTTTATTTTGCTTACAAAAAAACTTGTTTTTCATGAAATTACTTGTGCAAATATTTAAGCACACCCATTTAACTCCAACAAACAAATATATTACCAAATTCATTTCGGCTAATTGCAATGTTTAAAATTCTTATATAATCAGATTCGTTAAGAACAATTTTTTTATGTAATCATCCATATGTATATCCTGAGAATATATTGTTACTTATTAATGATAAAAGATTTGATGTGAGTATTATTAATTAGAATTATATTTTCCCCTAATAAGATTCATATCTTTTGATGTTTTGCTGTTACATTATGGGTTTGAATTCATTGGAATCAAATTATATATGGAGTTTATGAATTATGTACATATAAGGAAAAATATTTTGAAAATATGCACATTAAATTTTTCTGAAACGATTTTCCAAAATATACTTTTTTCAAAATTAAAAAACATGATGAACCATAAACATAAGTTTTTAAACTTATATGTAGTGACCCTAAATAAATGATTAAATAGCCTTTCATTATATATTTTTATCTTTTTCAACCATGTAACAACAAGTAAATCATACAGATTATGTGTTTTTACATGATATATTTACATAAAAAAACTGAAACTGATCGAATAAGGTAAAAATATTGATTTAATTTCTTTTGTTTATACTCATTTTCACATGCAATACAAATGAAATTGCATGATAACAAATGACTAGTTTGTTATTAGTTATTAAGATAGAGTGTTTGTAAATGTTATGAATGTGAATTTGTTCTGATACGATGATTATCGAGTAGTGAGAAATTTTTAGATAGTGATTTTGGCATCTATCATTTATGGTTTGGGGTTTTCGTTGTTTAGTTTAAAAAGATTTTGCTTTGAAAAAGCTGTATCTTACAAATGTTAAATCACGCGCATGTCTATTTAATTACAAAGTGGATATATCTGGCATACTTTAAACCAAGAATTTGATTTTTGTTTGTTGTGATAAATTATATTTGAAGAGTTCTATCGCTTGAAAGTTCGAGCAGTTCTTGTTCTTCTCAAATTGTCAAATCAGTGTGTTCAGATTAGAAAATATTTGAATTGGATCGTTAATAAGTCACGATATCTTCATTGGTAAAATAGCTATCAAACTTACTGATACTTAAGATATAAGTCCTCGGTAATTTAGGGTTACATATTGTCAGTCAACACCATATTTAATTATTTTCATGTATTTGGTTGATGTTGGAAAAATCTCTTATATCTTTTGTACATTTGTCTTCAAAATTGGTAAAATATTCATAAATGCTGTAATCTTGCAAGTTAAATTGAAATTCCATATCCATCTACTTGCAGCAAAGTATTCAAAATGATCAACTTGATGAATATGTACGCCATGTAAGCTAACTTAAAAATGATTGTCAGCAACATTTCCTCTTAGTCAACAGAGTAATTCGTTTAGAATTCTAGCAGTTATTCTCGCATCTTATAAATGCTTTCGATCACTATTATTTACAAAACCAAAATATTTGATCTTGCGCAAACGATGCTTGTGTAATGTAGCGAATTCAGCACATAATTTTGCAATTAATTGATTTTTAATGGTTTAGCTTTGATAATATTTACAATTTTCACACAGTCAGAAAGGAACACAACAGTTTAATTGATAATGTTTTTACTCGTCTTTGCATTACAATGTATCAAATGTGCTAAAAATTATATGTGATACCCCTGCTAGAATTCTAGCTATGAATTAAGCCAGTGTTTCAATCATAGATTTGCAGGCTTCGATGCATACGGTTAAATTAACTTGTCCAGAAAAACATATACTGGTGGCTCAAAGCTGAGACGATTTTATTTAGGAGAATTTATTCGCGAATTTTGTTCAACTGAAGATTCAAACAAAATAATTTGCTGATTTTCGCCAGCATATTTGTTGTATCATGATCTTAAAAAAGTCATCTTTCTGTATTCACGCAATGAATAAAAATTTATATCATCGACATCTCAATAACTCAACATATAACAGTATAATCTGAAAATTTTATTTATCTTAGATTTTGACATTAATCATGGCTGATAGTGATTTATACATATCACATATGGACAAAAAAATTAGAAAATTGACAAAATTATAGGCTTTCTTTCAAATTGCAATTATCGAGGAAACTACACAAGAAGCATTCAAAGCTTTTTCCTCTTATCAACAAAAATGTTTCTGAAGTTCTTCTGATTTTGACACAAAATATAATTAGTTTTGTCTTTTAATTTTTCATTTTTTGTACCAAGAAAATTCTACATCTATTTTTATTACAGCAATTCATTAAAAATACAATGTAGACAGACGATATACTGTAGAAGATCGTTACTCTGATGTCATAGTATAAACCCATATCTTATTTTATCATTATAGACACCCCAAAATTTTTTTTTATTTTTAATTATGTGTAACGTCAACCAATAGAATGTCTACAGATTTATAATAATCTTCTCTACTGTTTACACTTCTACCGGCTACATTAATTTGCGTTTTTAAGAAATTATGAAATACTTTTGCCGCGGTTCTTTAAATAAAATTTAACATACTTAAAGGGATTTATCCCTTAATTTTATTAGATTATCAGCAAGCACTAACCACGAGGGAAATAATTTCACCCCTGATAAAGTCATAAACCAGGATACAGTGTATAATATCCTTAATGTGTTGACTAGGTTACTTAACATTTTCATGATGCTAATTCAATGTCTTATAGACACTTCAGTAAACGATTATTTAATTGCGAAGACATTTCTAATCTAGTCTTAAGTTAAACTTCTGTGTCTATAGTTTCTGATGATAGAAGCCATAATATAATTAATCAATCATTAATGTGTTTAATTTTGTTTTAAAATATGTCAAACTTTTAATCCGTCTCGCGTCTCATAGTTTGAGAGCGCCTGAGCTTATAGAATCAAAAACATTTTATGAAAATATAAAATTAATATGATAGAATTTTTTGATTATTTTTACATAAACGATGTTTCAACAAAATTATGACTGAATAATATCATTTTATTTAAATATAATTTGAAATCTTCACAAGATTTTTTATTTGATATGAGGTTTTATGTTAGAGACGCCTTACAACAAAAATCACTCTTTACTTATGATTTATTTTCTTAATAAAAAACATCGAAAAAAGAATGATTAAATCAAATGTCTTTTCATTATTCATTTCGCATGTATATAAATATCAAATGAACAAAACATCATCGAAACGATCATTTATTTTCAACATTATTAATTGTAATTAAGTTTAATAACAATTTATACACATTAAATTTATTTATATAAGGCGCAGATATATTATAATTCAATATATAGAATAAATTGATTTTTTAAAGTAATTTTATAAATTTTACAACAGGATCCCAATGAATAAGAAAAGTTTAAGCATTTTTAAGATATTAATTTAAATAATGTGAAAACATAAGTTTTACCCCTAGATTTAATTTAATTTATGCTCAAAATTCTTTATAGTTATGCGAAAAATAAAGTCGAAGCACTTATGTTATGGCAGAAATAATTTACATTTTTTATGTTCACAATAAAACATGAAAAGTATGAAAAATAAATCAATCTTATTAAATGATGCGTTCATCACAATAAAGAAAAGAAATAAACTATTAATTGACATATTTAATGTTTACCATACTACTTTTTAATCTTCGATATTCAAATATATTATAAATCAGAATTTAAAATGAATGAACAGAGGAATGCCATGTAAAATTTAGAGATTTTTATTTACATTATCATAATATATTTTTTATCAGAATATAGATTATTTATCTAGATATTCGAAAATATAATTTATTCAATCTAGTATATCACAAAATTAAAAGACGGATCAAGGATTTATACCTTTTTTATTTAAATTATTTTAAGGTTTTTAAATATTTAGACTTATGGACAGAAAAGATATCTTTGAACTTAAATATATAAAAGAAAATATATTGATATTTATATGGATTTAGGTTCGGCTATAATCCTCATATTTTTAAAATGTCCTACGACACTTTAAAACACAAAAGTTATTCCAAAAATAAACAAAACATGAAAAAGAATCATTACGTCTTAATAGTTAAATTAACTGATTAATTTTATTCTCATAATTAATTCAAATTCGCGTAAAGAAATATCCAAAATCTTTAAAAGTTTCGAACATGAATGGAATAAAACTAAATAAAACGAAATTAGAATGATAATATCCGAACTTTCAAAATTTAAAATTATCAATGTCATCTTAATAAAAAACGATATATCTATGTTTATATTGATGTTTACATAACAAAATATAAATATTATAGATATCATGAACTAAATTCTATAAAAATATCTTATTTCAGATTTACATCAGTAAGAATCATTTATCATTTTATTTCTTTTAATTTTTTTACTCATAAAATTTACGAAATGTTTTTAACCGATTCTTTATCTTAAATGATATTGTGAATAAAGTAAAAATTTATATTTACCTATAAATATCATATAATTTTGGTGATTATTTTATTATAAAGTTTTTTGATTTATTTCTGGTTTCGAGTTATCACGTGATATATAGTTTCCATCTTAATATACAAAAATTAATGTTTTATAAACATCGAATAATTTATCATATTTTATATGAAAAAAAAGTTTGTATTTATCAAATGATAAATACGCCGAAAATATTGTTATGATTGAAATCGATATACAAAATATCAAAATAAAAAGAACATATCGCTGTTGGTCAAGTTAAACTGAGAAATTCGCTTTGATTTGAAATATTAATATAACTTAATTTTAGAAGGATTAAGATTGAGATATCTTTTTTTGATTGAGTTTACATCAAATAAAAATATCGTCTCATTTCTAAAATGATTTTTACCAGTTTTTAACAGGCTATTAAAATTATTTTGAATTTGATCATGGTTTATTTGAGAAATCTTCATAATATTGGTAACGAGAATATTTAAATATAAAATATACATTTTATTAAATTATTTTTCAAAAATCTGGAACTTTACTATATTCTATATCCATAGTTCAAACAACTTCCTCAAAGTGATATATAAATGCATCTATCTTTCCTTTTTATAAATTTAAATTCTTTAAAAATATATGATAATTTAAATTGCATGTTCGTCAACATTTTAAAATAAAATTTTGATTATCAGTGAATAAATATTAAAATATGTTAATTCAGTGTTTATTTTGAATACAAAATGTTCATTTACAAAGTTAAAAACTTGGAGAATTGTGTGAATTTTTAAAATATTTGTCATAATAAAGATAATAAGAAAATTGAATTTATCTCCCTGTGTTTGCAAAAAATTTTTGCAACATTTTTAACTATAAATTTTATTTTAAAACAAATATTTTATTCATTAAATAACACATTTTGTCAATGAAATCCTAGAAGCGTCTTTATAATATCATGTATTCAAAAAGTTTTTGTAAGATCAAGAACATTTCAAATTTAAAAATATATTTTTTACGTGAAGGATTAAATGAATTTTACCTTAATATTCGAGAAAACAATTATATTATGGTAAATATTTTACAATTAATGACTGTTAAATATATTTGTAAAAGCATTTCTTTGAAATCTAATCATAATAAAATACTAAAAAACTACTGAAGGAACAAAAAAACAATATATTATTTATAACACGACACCAAAATCATAATAAAATTTAATTTATGTTATAAACTCTTATAAAATACAATAAAGAAAATAGATAACATAATAGAAGAAATAGTTTTAAATTTCCATCATGACCTAATGAATACGCATTAAAAATGAAGTATCTTTTTAAATTTAATATTAGGTTTATTTTCGAGACTTTATATCACAGAGAAAATTTTGTTAATTAGTTATGATAAAATCAAATCCTGGATAAGTTCGATTTTTATCATCTTTATTAAATTCATTTGCTTAGGAATTCAATAACGCACATCTGTCTGTATTAAATAAATATTTCAGTTTTGATTTTGTCTCTAATAAACGAATAATAAAATTCGATATCCATTGATGGCTTAAATTTTTAAAACTTCTGAAGATGCAAATGATCGATAATTACTCACCACATACAGGATCTAGGTTACATGGAAGATATTACTCTATAAAGCAAAATTATATCATAAAGATATACTGGAAAAGTTTTTTATGCCAAAGTTGACATAAGGTCATTTAAGTCTTTTTGGAAGCTTGTTTTCTAATATGTAGAATTTGGTAAAATGTTATATTTTTTTAAATATACTCAACTACTTCAACAAACTCTCTTAAGTTATAAATTAGACCACGAGGTATACGTAAATAATTTTTCTCTCAGCTCTTAATTTTACGTGATTCGAAATGACTCAATATACTCAACTCATGCAAAATCGTATCTAAAAATATTTTTTCATAGTAATCAGTCAACGTTGATCTAAAATAAATGAAATGTTTTCTATGATCAAATATTTTATCATAGTAACCGATGGTGCAATATTTTTCATCTTCAATAAATGATGACTATATTCAATGTCGAGATAAATTGAGTAAAGATTATCATTGTTTTTATTTTTAAAAGATGCTTGATTTTGAGTAACTTAACTTTTTTGTTTATTTAGTTTCGGCAATGTATGATAATTTGAATTTAATTCAGAAACATTAGATAACGGGGCTATTTTTTCATAATATCTGAAGTTTTTCATATTTGTATTTTATTTTTATTGAGCCTTATTTTGCACAACAACTTCCTCTTTTTGACTTACATTGAAGTTTTACTATGTTAGGATAACTCTTTCGGGAGTAAAAATCATATTTTGATGGGTAGTTAACTCGAAACATTATTGAAAGTTTCTTTTGATTTTCTTTATGTTGTCTCTTCAAATTACTTTTATTGTAAAATAACACCTTGACTATGTTTTGATATCAGTATAAATTGTTGAGAATTAAATTGTTTCTGAATTCGCTTGATTTCTTTTAGTAGATTTTTTCGATTGCAAAGCGTGCAAGAAGTCTTATCGTTTGACGTGTCTGTATATATTCTTAGCGCTAGAAAAATTATGAGAATTATAATAAATAAATTTATTTCTATCGTTTTAAAATTAATCATGAAACTTTTTTGAACAAAACACAATTAATTGATGAATTATTTCGAAGAACATCAAATATTTCTGCATTAGATCAACTAAATTCGTGTATAGAATTGTGTATTCGTGATGGCGGAAAATAAATTATTTTTCAATCTTACTTTTAACACAAATATTTTTAAATTAAGATATTTAACAATTGTTCTTCAAATACAAATTAAAATCAAAATCAAAATTACAATTATGTAATATTTGATAATTTATGAAAAAATCAAAAAATATTTTTTTAATTTATGCCAATTAATTAATTATTGGTGGATAACTGATTGAATTAATCGTCTCAAAAAAACAAAGAATAATTATTTAAACACCTACTAACGATTCCTTCACAAAAAACTAGAATGCTACGTGCAAGTCATTAAAAAACGGATTCTTAATATTTATTTGAGAAATTAAATTTTTTCAAATTTACTAGAATTAAAATGATAATAATCTTAGCATTTTTAAGATTTTACATAGTTAAACATCCATTGCGGTGTAGAGTATTGTCGTATGCACCTCTATATGTTCTTTAAATATCGAATAAATACTTAAAAATTTACCATTTATTTTGTAATTGCGTACAGAAAATGATCATCGTAAATATTTTAAAAACATTGCCACCTATATTTAGATAACGAAACACAATTAAAGATTTAAATTAATAAATATTAAAAATTATTAATATTCGTAAGGTGTTTGTATATAGAGGAAACCAAGATGATAAGTGAATTAGTTTATTGGCGCAGAAGAACGAGTAATTGTGAATTTTCAATAGTTTTCGCCACTGTGAAAACGGCGAGATTTTGTCTGGCACTCATATGTATGATGACATGTTCGTCATCTGAAATTGCATTATAATATGAAAATCGGCTTTAAAAAGCGCGAGCTTGCGCATAAATATTTTAAATTAGTATTTACCCCATGAAAATTATGCGGTAGATTGAATCAGCGTAGTCTAGTTACTCTGAGTTCGTTAAAGAATGCGGAGCATCTTAAAAGACATATTCGATACCGATTTAACCTGTTTTTTTTGTTTGTCGATGTTCCACGTGCATGAAATGAAGATCACGTTAAATCAAAAAATCAATTTTTGTTTAAGAATTATGTTTAATTCAGGTGACATATTAAATTATAAAATAATTAGAGTGAATTAGCAAGGTGACAATCTTAGGTCGGTTAATATGATTGCTACACCACGTCAATTTATTTCTTAAACATGTAAATTTTCATTTTTTTTGTCAAATGTTTATGGTTATTGAAAATTAAACGTGTATATCTCTGAAATTATATACGAATAACATTATTTAAAAATAACTCATAATTATATAAAAATTTAGAAACTTTTAAAGCCTTTTATGTTCTATGAAATTAAATATCATCTTGAAAATTACTTAATCCTTTGCAAAATTATTCCAAGAATTGTATTCAAAATAAATCGATCGCATATAATATCCACTGTATGTTTAAAATTTAAAATTTTAAAATATATGTATTAGCTCCATCAGTCATTTATTTTTTGAATATGTCAATATTATGCAAATATCAAATTAAAACTGCTAATTTTTAATAGTGGTATAAATCCTGAAAAAAACTTACAAAAATTTATTTATTAAATTTATCTTCTGATACGATAAAAAATTTTCGATTGTTTAATACTCATGAAGGTATTTCATTGATTTTAGAATGAATGTATTTCATCGTATTTTTATTTATTTAAAATATTAAATTCAATAAAAATATCTATTTTTATAAATTTATTTAATTAAGATAACTAAATCCAGTTTTTTATATTTGAACAATGTTCTAAAATGGAAAAATTCGAATAATCTGTATATTCTGTTTCTAAATTATGAGAAAAAATATTCTATATTTGTTCTCTTTATATTATATATCATATCATTATTGTATACTTAATGTCTTAATGACAAATACAGAAAATATTGTTTTATTATGAGAATATACATACTTGATTCTTACAATTGGTTTGGTTAGTTATCAAAAATTAGTTTTCAGAAAAAATATATTTATGTTATTGTAATTCTTTTAGATTATAAATTTTATAATACTCAATACTCTTACTGTGAAATTATTTTATTGAAAATTTAAATTAATATTCGCCTCTTTCTTTGAATCAATATTTTAAATAAAATTAGATCGTGTAAAAAGTTTTAAATAGAATGTATAATTTTTAATGTTAATTGAAACTAGTATTTACAAAATTTATTCCTTTAATTCTATAAATAACTATCAATAATTTTTCAATTGAAAGAACTCATATATATTTATCTATAATATAAATAAATGATATTAAGTATGATAAATTGATTGAGTTTTTTTCTATCAACAAAATATGAACATAAATAATAACTAAGTTTATTGAAATTTTTTGTAAAAAAAAAAATTTTATGACGAAGATTCACGAAGAATAAATATATTTTTCAATAAAGGTTAAATTAATCAAAAATGTTGTTTGTCTGCCATTAGTCTTTGAGTTATTCAGTTATTTTTTCGAGTATTGAAAATAATTAAAGATAAAACACAATTAATTTCGAAACATATCGTTTTTAAAATATTAAAAATATTATGTAAGATTTAAAATTAAAAGTTAAAAATATTTTCACAAGAATATTTTGAGAAATTGTACAAAGTGACATTAACATAATTATCATATATGAATATTGTTGTTTATAATAGAGATTTATGTTTTGAATTATTATTTTATAAACAAATTGTATTGGGACTAGATTTTAGAATTATTATTTAGCATTCAAAAGATCTTACTTTAAAGATTTAAACCATTTTATCAAACAAATTTTTTAAGGTTTCATTATATTTTGAAACACTATTTTGCTCATCTATCCTTTAATTTATTTAAAAATCTATTCTTCAGTTCATTTATTGAGTGTTAAATGTTTGTTGTATCAATTACGATTTTTTTAATTAAATGAGAAATTTAATAAACTGCTGTTTATTTACACCATTTTAATCAGTTTTTTTCTTTGATTTAAAAATAATTATTTAGAAATTAAGATCAGATACAATATCTAACAAATATTTCGAAAATGATGCATCTTTTAATGACACTTTATAGATTGATAACAAGTAAATACCAGAAAAATTAAAAATAAATATTTGAAATTATATATTATAGAAAGAAGTAGAAATGTTTTTTGCAAATATATGAACATATAAAATCGAAAATGGTCAGAGTATATAACAGATAAAATCAGATAAGCATCATAAAATAAATTTTTTAGAGTCGATAGGTCATCATTTTTCTAATTAATTATGATGATATCGAAACTTATTATGAGTCAAAACATTTTATCATAAGCTTTAACTCTTATTTGATTATTAAAGTAATTTTATATTTGAATGAAAAAAATTTTGTATGGAGTATTTCAATCTAAATCAATAGATAATTATTACCTTATATGTATAAAATGACAAATAAGTAGAAGTTTTAAAAAAAATATACAGTGAAAAAATCATACTTTTTTAATTCAAGAATAATTAAATTAAATGATTTTTTGATTTTTACCAATAAACTAGCAAAATTTTATCGAATATTATACAATACCTTTTATAAAATTATCTTGAATTTTAAAAACGACTTTAAAAATATTAAAATGAAAAATATGAGATCAAATATAACCTAAATACACTCAGAAAAAATATAATTTTTTAATTTTATAATCATTAAATCTAAATAGGTTATCAGAAAATTATTTTTAATTTTTCTGAAAAGTTTAACAAAAAAATACGAATCTATAATTTTAATTTGGAAATGTACTTACAAGGATGAAATATGAGAATAGCTTCCATTAGTATCATATATTGATATTTTTAGAGATATACTAAATTTTAATCTTATAAAACCCTATAAATATCATATTATCATGAGAGCTGTTTTCTTCAGGTATTAAAGAACTTGATATTATTTAACTGAAGATTTTTTATTTCATGTACTAATTTCAAATTCTTTTGTCTTAAAAAATTCAGGATTCTACAAATTATAATTTGAATGAATATTTACTGAATTAAAAGTTCAATTTCTGCCATCAAAAATAAATTTGAATGTTAAGTTTCCATTACACTGCTCTGTTGTATTAAAATGATTGATAATTTACATCACAAAAACAATTAACCAATTTTCAAATTTTATTTGTTTGATAAATGATATTTATGTCATTTTATCAAAATAAATATAAATAATTGTTATTCTTTTGTGTGGATTAATTGTAAATTTAATTTTAAATGTTTTGTTTTCAAATATACATCTTTCGTTAAAATATAGGAAAAGAACATTACGTCTATAAAACTTTTGTTTAGAAATCCTTATAGACTATTTTGACCATTTCTTTATATTTTGTTGGTTTTAAATATGATTTTATTACAAACTAGTATTACTTGGGATCAACAGTAATTTTACATCATTAAGAACGACATCTCATTAAAATATTTTTTCTTTTATTCATGAATCAACAACAAAACTTATAGACAATCATTTTCAATGACAAAATAATTATAAAATAAAGTTCATAATAATTTTCTGAATTAATAATTTGTATTTCCAGATATTAGTTTATATTTGGGTTTTATTTTTGCCTTTTTAACAACCGAATATTAATGTTTAAAGATGAAACAAAATTTATTAATCATATTAATTATTTTATTGTAAAATTCTTAAAATAAAATTGAGAACTGTCAAGATAATAAAAAATATTAACATCATTAGTTACAAATATTTTCAATAAATTGTAAATCAGAGTAATAGAAAAATAAAGAATATTAAATGATCAATTGGTTTATTAAGCAAAAGAAATTTGTTATTATATATAAAATGTGTCTATTTTAAACTTTTTAGAAATGAATGATAGTGTTATTCAACATCAACGAAGGAGAAATTGTTTGAATTAAAATTTTAAAAATCTTTGATTTTTGTATGATTTATGATCGGTTTTTGATGTTGATTGGAGATTTTAAATTTCTAAAGCACACAGTAAATGAATAAAATTTATAATTTAATTTAACCCATGAAATTAATGATTCATTTATTTTGATCATTTATAAATTAACTGGCCCTAAATAATATATCAAAATAAGCTATATCATTAAGGATATTTTGTAAATTATTTTATGTTTTTGAAAATCCAAATGAACTATACACTTAAATAAATATTTTACAAGTTCAGTGCCAATTTTACTTTTTTATTCTTTTATATTTATTCTTATACTGATGTGTATGAGATATTAAATGATGTAATACTCCATCCTGTTATTCACCACAATAACAACATTATCTTTTTAGCAGTGCTGTTTAATTTATCTAAAATATTAAAAATTTCAAAAACATATATTTATGATAAAAATATGAAAGAAAAATTTGTCTTTAAAATTGATCAAAGAAGAAAATTATCACATTCTAAAGAAAAATATTAATTTTTAGTTGTTAGCATAATCAAAATTTTTCGAAGAATAATTTTAAAAAGAGTTTAAAAAATATACGTTATGCATACTTAATGTAACTCGAGCAAAAAATATATGATAATAATTTTAAATTTATATCAATTTTCTCAGTAATTTAATGTTTATTAAAAATGATAAGCATTTAATATCTATTGTCATTTCTGAAGTTTATTAGTTTTATGTTTAAAATGAGACTAAATTTTAAAGATAGGTTTTTTTACATATAAAATAAAGTTAAATTTATACATAAACCATATAATGAGTATTTTATTTTGTTTTAAATTTATCTTCTGACTGTATATTGTGATTAAACGTAAATTAATAGATTCAATTCATAATTCACGTTTCGAATTTATTTCACAAATCTAAAAACTTATCGATTTTTAATGTGATAAATTTGAGTGATTTAGATAATTTAAAAAATATTAAACATATAAGATTGAATAATTTTGCACGCAAACACGTTTTTAAATGAAATTTATATTAATTGATAGATTTCATTATATCGGTGTGAATTAAAGATAAAATTGAAAAATGTTAAAAAATTGAACTGGTTTACAATATTTAAATGAAAGATTATAAATAAAATTCAATGATAATTGAAAATAAAATTTTGCTTAACCTTATGATATTCATTTAATTTAAATTGATGAAATGCATTCAATTTAACAATTATGCACGAGGTAAAATGATTTATTCACGATTATAATCAGAATATCAATAAATAAATCAAAGCGGATATTTAAGTTTTCTTATTCAATTGATCAAAATCAACAATTTTTGTCTGCTTATACAATTTTGTAGATAGCATTAATTTGATTTTTTTCATTGATTTTTTATTTTATTTAGAAATTTGTTATCTGTAAAAACTTATAAGTGTATGGCTTTTAAGCCAATTTAAAATATATCAATGATACGATAAGTTATTTGTGCATATTGAGCGAAACAAAAATCAAATTCTTGGTTTAAAGTATGCCAGATATATCCACTTTGTAATTAAATAGACATGCGCGTGATTTAACATTTGTAAGATACAGCTTTTTCAAAGCAAAATCTTTTTAAACTAAACAACGAAAACCCCAAACCATAAATGATAGATGCAAAAATCACTATCTAAAAATTTCTCCACTACTCGATAATCATCGTATCAGAACAAATTCACATTCATCACATTTACAAACACTCTATCTTTAATAACTAATAACAAACTAGTCATTTGTTATCATGCAATTTCATTTGTATTGCATGTGAAAATGAGTATAAACAAAAGAAATTAAATCAATATTTTTACCTTATTCGATCAGTTTCAGTTTTTTATGTAAATATATCATGTAAAACACATAATCTGTATGATTTACTTGTTGTTACATGGTTGAAAAAGATAAAAATATATAATGAAAGGCTATTTAATCATTTATTTAGGGTCACTACATATAAGTTTAAAACTTATGTTT